>JAQQSW010006062.1:0-14038 GCA_028646575.1 Pseudocheirus occidentalis | reverse complement strand
TCTGGCAGTATGGGTACATGAGTTTAAACATCCAGATTTCCCCCACAGAACTTGCTGCTCCTGCAATGGGCCCCGAGATTTTTCCTACCCGGTTAGATGATTCTCTGTCCTCTGGTGAGCTGGCTGGAAATCTCTCAGGCTGGGTGAGTCTGCTGGATGCCTGGCTGGAACTTTTTCTCTCTGTCTGCTCTTCTCTGCTCTCTGTTTCATGCTGGCGCCATTCAGCGGTCTTCTTACCCCAGGCTAAGTAGGCACTTTCCTGGGCTGGGAATCCGCCTCGCTCAGTCTCTCCATGGGTTCTGTCGCTCTTGAATTCGTTGAGATTCACTTTTTAGCCTATAGCTCTAGAATGGCTCTGGCTGCAGCAGCGGCTTCTCCCCACTGCCCTGGGGTCAGGCTGCTTTTGCTGGCCTTGGCTCCAGACCTGCTGTGATTGGTTCCTCCTGCCAAACTGCCTTCAGTGGGGGACATGTTTTCTGCAGTTCCGTGGATTTTGGAGCCGTAAAATTTATTGATTTTATGTGTATTTAAGGTGGCCGTGCAGGAGCTGCTGATCCTTGCTGCTTCTACACCGCCATCTTTGCTCCTCCTAGATTTATTTCTTGATGACAAAAAAGATCAAAGCATGGAATGGGAGGAAGAAACACAGTCAGAACTCCAGCTTCTAAAAAAATATAACCTGATTATTGGCCATAGAGGAGTTTAAGAAGGATTTTGAAAAGCAAAGAAGAGAAGTAGAGGAAAAATTGGGTAGAGAAATGAGAATGATGCAGGAAAATCATGAAAAGAGAGTAAACAATCTGCCTGAAGAAAAGAATACCTCAAAAATAGATGAACTCAAATGGCAAAAGAGACCCAAAAACCCATTAAGGAGAAAAACGCCTTAAAAAGTTGAATTTCTCAGATGGAAAAAAAAAGAATCTCAAAAGCTCACTGAAGAGAATAGTGCCTTCAGAATTAGAGTGGAGCAAATGGAAGCAAATGACTTAATAAGAAATAAAGATACTATTAAATAGATCCAAACAAATAAAAAAATTGAATGCAATGTAATGTATTTCCTTGAAAAAAATCACTGACCTGGAAAATAGATCCAGGAGAGAAAATTTAAAAGTTATTGGACTATATGAAATCCATGATAAAAAAAAAACAACAACCTAGAAATAGCCTTTCAAGAAATTCTCAAGGAAGAGTGCCCTGATATTTTAGAACCACAGGGCAAAATAGAACTTGAAAGAATTCACCAATGACCTCTTTAAAAAGATCCAAAAAATAAAACTCTTAGGACTGTCCTAGCCAGGTTCCAGAGTTCCCAGGTAAAGGAGAAGATATTACAAGCTGCCAAGAGGAAGGAATTTGAATAGTGTGGAAATACAATCAGGATAACACAAGATCTAACACCTTCTACATTAAGGGATCAAAGTGACTAGATGCCGTATTCCAGAAATCAAGGGAGCTTGGAATAAAACCAAGAATCACCTGCCCAGCAAAATGGAGTGTGATGTGTCAAGGGAAAATATGGTCATTCAATGGGCTGAAGGACTTTCAAGCATTCTTGCTGAAAAAGCAAGAACTGAATAGAAAATTGGACATTTCAACACTAGAAGAATGAGAAGGTAAATATCGAAAAGAAATCCTAAGGAACTTCTCAAAGTTGAACTATTTTCATACCAATATGGAAAAATGATCATTGTAACTTATGAAACATTTCTCAGTATGGGTATAGGTGAAGGGATATAAATGTGTGTGCACATTTATGCACACACATATTTACATGTATATGTGTGTATATGAATATATGTTTGTATATGCATGTATACATACAAATGTGTCAATATGGCATATATATTCATATGAATTTTATATATGTATATGATATATTCATATGCATATGATTGCATGTGTGAGTGTGTGTATATATGTACATGTATGCATGGACAAAGGGCATAGGATTAGTTCAGTGGGAGGGGAGAATGTCTTAAAAGGTGGAGTTGAGAGGTGGGAGATGAATGGAATGGGAGGAGACAGGGAGAGACAGAATGGGGTTAAACATCTCATGTTGAAAGGGCAGGGGATAACTGTTACCATGGAGGGGAGGAACAGAAAGTCAAGGGGGAATGGGTCAGCCTTACTCTGTTGATTTTGGCTTAAGGACAGAATAACATAAACACTCAATTGTGTATCTTACCCCCCGGGATAGCAGTGGGAAAGGGATAAGTGGGGGGATGATAGAAGGGAGGGCAGATTGGGTGAGAGGGTAGTTAGAAGTAAATTCTTACTGAAAAGGACAGGGCCAAAGTAGAAAATAGAATGCATAGGGGTGGGATAGGATGGAGGAAAATATAGTTAGTCTTTCACAATGTAACTATGGAAAAGTTTTATGTAACTACAAATATAAAACCTATATTGAATTGCTTGTCTTCCCAGTGAGTTGGAGTGAGCAGGGATAAAAGGGAAAAAAAATCTGGAAATCAAAGTTTAAATACAAATGTTAAAAAAAATTTACGTGCAACTGAGGAATAAGATATGCAGGCCATGGGGTATAGAAATCCAACTTGCCATACTAGAAAGTTAAGGGGTAATGGGTGAAAATATGAGAGAACAGATGGGGGAAAGGGGTATTCAGCAGGATCACTATCTTGGCGTGGCGGTAGGGGAAAAGAAAAGAGAAAATTTGTAACTTAAAATCTTGTCGAAATAAATGTTGCCAAGAAAAAATAAATAAATAAAAACTATTTTAAATGACTTTTTTATTATTATATTATTTTTATTTGTTTTCTTGCTTACATCATTTTTTTCCATGAGATTTATGAGTTACAAATTTTCTCCCCATCTTTCCTCAATCCCCAACTCCAAACCAGTGATCCCACTGTAAAGCCCCTCCTCCAATCTGCTCTCTTTTGTGCCCTCTTCCAACACCCCTCTAACTTTCTGGTAGTGCAGGGAGGGCCTTCCTACCCCAGTCCCTGTATATCTTAATTCCTAGTTGCATGTATTGCAGAGCTTTAAATTCGAGATTCTTTGGGTTTCTCCCTTGTCACCCATCCCCAATGGAAAGATATGCAATTCAATACAGGCTGTGCATGTGTAATTACACAGGACATCTTCAAAGTGGACATATTGTGACAGTCTGATCATATATCCCTCCTTCTTATCCTGCCCCCCACTTGTTCTCTTCTCTGTTCTTTCCCTGTCCCTTTACTGAAGTGTGTGCTTCAAGCATCCCTACCCCAGACCCTGCCCTCCTCTCCATCATCCTGCCTCTCATCCCCATGCCCGCTATTCTCCTGTGTGGCATGATGCCCAGTTTAGAGTTTATGTTATTCCTTCCCTAAGCCAAAATCAATGAAAGTAAATGAAAGTAAAGGTGTAACAGTTTTCCCTTGCCTCTTCTATATGGGATAATTAACCCCATTTTGTCTCTCCCTGTCTCCTCTCATTCTACCCCTCTCCAACCTCAGAATTTCACCTTTTAAAGTATCATACCTTTGTATTCAATTGATCCTATACTCTCTATGTACACATACACACACATGCTTAGATATGTATTCATATGTATATATAGCTTCCTATATATACATATATGTAAGTATACACACATACATACATATATATGTATGTATGTATATATATTTGTATTCTCTTCACCAATCCTCATAGTAAGATAAGTTTCATAAGTGACTATTGTCGTTTTTCCATATTTGCATGTAAATAGTTAAACTTTGGTAAGTTCTTTATGATTTCTTTCCCATGGTTATCTTCTCATGCTTCTTGTGTTTCTCAACTTTTCTGTTCAGTTCTGCTTTTTTCAGCAAGAATGCTTGAAAGTCCTCCACCTCATGAATGACCATATTTTCCCCTGGAACATTATACTAAATTTTGCTGGTTAGTTGATTCTTGGTTTTAATCCCAGCTCCCTTGATCTTCAAAATATCATATTTCAGACCCTTTGATCCCTCAGTAGAGTAGCTTCCAGATCCTGGGTTATCCTAACTGTGTTTCCACAGTATTCACATTGTTTTCACTTGGCAGCCTGTAATATTTTCTCCTTCAACTGAGGATTCTGGCAATAACATTTCTAGGAGTTTTCTTTTGGGGATCTTTTTCAAGAGGTGATTGGTGAATTCTTTTAAGTTCTGTTTTGCCCTCTGAATCTAAAACATCAGGGTAATTTTCTTTGAGAATTTGTCGAAGGATTTTTTACAATTTGTTTTTTTGGTCATGGGTTTCAGGTAGACCAATAATTTTCAAATTGTCTCTCCTGGATCTATTTTTAATGTTTTTTCAAGGAGATATTTCACAAAACTTTCTATTTTTTTCATTTGTTTGTAACTGTTTAATAGTATGTTGGTTTCTCATAAAGGGAGTTCTGACTCCCACATCAAAGTTTAAATGACTTTTTGAGCTTAAGACCAATTCATATTTCACTTTGAGTTTTCATATGCGGGCATTTTGACATTTTTGTTCTTTTATGAGGTTATGTTTGAATCTTCCCTGTTGCCAGAGTAGGTTTGGTGTTTTGTTTTGTTTTGTTTTGTTTTTTGTTTATTTTGTTTTTTTGTTTTTTTGCTCAGGCCTCTTTTCTGGTTGTTGACAATTTATAAAGATTGAGTTCTGCTCCTGGGACAGAGTGGCCACTGTCCTAAGCTTCTTTACCTCGGGGCCAGGGACTTGGTCACTGACTTTCAGCTTGTAGTTCTGAATTGCTGGAAGCTTGCCCACTACACTGGTGTGGCCTGGCCTAATCATGCCTGTTATGCCTGTGTTATGGGGTTTGCAGTTTGACTATTCTGCTTGGGCTGGAGATCACACAGCTGACTTTTTATTCCACTGACCGGCTGAACCAGAACACTGGGCTTTTGGTTGCTGATATATGCTGTGATTAAGGGTTTTTGCAGGCTGGCAAAGACACCACCTGTGCTAGGCTCCACTCCTCTTTTGCTCAAGTGAGACAGATTTTCTTGATATCCATCTAAGTTCTCTTGTGCTAGAAAATTATTGTGGTCTGTCTTTTTGTGGATTCTGCCATTCCAGAATACTATTAGAGGCCTGATTGAACATTGTTTTTGGAGGGAAATTTGGGAGAGGTGATGCAGTGTCCTGTTCTCTCTCAATCATCTTGGCACTGGGCTGAAGATCAAATTTCTAAAAAAGAAGTTAAAGGAGTTAGAGGGAAAAATAGAGAGTAAAACTATATTAGTGGAAAACCTGAATTTTCCGCTCTCAGAACTAGATAAATATAATCAACAAATCAGTAAGAAAGAATTTAAGAAGGTGAATAGAATTCTAGAAAAGTTAGGCATGATAAACTTCCACAGAAATTTTAATGGGATAGAATGGAATATATATTTTTCTCCATAGTTCATGGCACCTACACACATAAAAATGCACTTGTGTTAGGACATAACAACCTTACAATCAAATGGAAACAAAGCAGAATTATTAAATCCATTTTTTTCAGATCATGATGGACAATAGAGTGATGGGCATTTAATGATGGACAATAGAAAGGTAGGTAAAAAATAATTGGAAACTAAAGAATCTAATAATAAAAAATGAGGGGTTTAAAGGCCAAAACAAAGAAGCAATCAGTAATTTTGTCAAACAGAAGGAGAACAATGAGACAACATGCCAAAATTTAGGAGTTTTCCAAAGCAATACTTGGGGGGAAATTTTGTAACTCTAAATGCTAACATCAATACGATGAAATAATTACATATGTTGAGTATACAACTAAAACAGTTAGAAAAAGCACAAATTAAAAATACCCAATTGGACAGTAAATGAGAATTTTTTAATAAAAGAAAAGATTGAGAAAATTGGAAGTAAGAAGGCATTGCAACAATACATAAAATTAAGAGCTAGTTTTGTGGGGGGAAATATCATGCAGATAATTCATCAGTTGATCTGATTTAAGAAAAGAAAACCAAAATATCAATATCAGCAATGAAATGAGTTACTTCACTACCAATGAAAATTAATTTAAAGGAACAAGTCAGAGTAATTTTGCCCTTTTTATACAACAAATCGGACAATCTAAGTGAAAGGAATGAATATTTTTTAAAAAATGTTGAGAATGACAGTGGAGGAAATGGAATAATTACTAAGCCTATTTTAAGGGGGAAAAAGAACAAAAGCCGTCCATGAACTTCTTAAGAGAAATATCACCAGGGTCAAAGAAATCCATGACTGGATTGTAAGAAACATTTTAAAAAATTCCAATACTATATAAACTTTTCATGCAAATAGGTAAAAATGAAGTATTACCAAATTCCTTTCATGACATAAATATTATGCTGATACCTAAACCAGCAAGAAACAAAACAGAGACAAAGAAAAGTACAAGTCAATTTCCCTAATGAATAATGCTGAGAAGATAAATAAAATGTTAACTAGGAGCTTACACCACTATATCATAATGATCATATTCTATGATCAGATGGGATTTATATCAGGAATGTAGGGCTCATCCAACATTAGGAAAACTATCAGTATAATTGACCACATAAATAGCAAAACCAAGGTGAATCCTGTGATTATTTAAATTAATGCAGAAAAAGCTTTTGATAAAATATAACATGTATTTCTATTAATAATACCAAAGAGAAAAGGAATTGATGGATCTTTCATTAAAATGATAAGTAATATATACCTCAGATTATGAGCAAACCTTATCTGTAACTGGGATTATCTAAATCTTTCCTAATAAGATCCATGGTGAAACAATGGTGCAGATTACTACCACTATTATTCAATCAGAAATGATAGATATTCCATTGGGAGGAAAATAAATTGGAGAAATTGAAATAGACAATGAAGAAACAAAAATATATTTTTTGCAGATGATATAATCATATACTTAGAAAATCCTAGGGAATGAACTGAAAAATTACTTGAAATAATTAACAATTGTAACAAGGTTACAGGATATTTATATATGGTTAGCATTTCTATGTTACAAGTGAAGTCCAGCAGTTAGAAATAGAAAAAGTAATTCAATTTAAATAATTGAAGACAACATAAATTACTTAAGAATCTACCTGTCAAGAATATCCCTGAAACTTTATAAATAAAATTACAAAGTACTTTTCACACAAATAAATTCATATCTAAGCAACTGTAAATATTAATTGCTCTTGGGTAAGGATAGTCAATATAATAAAAATGATAATTTTATATAAATTAATATACTTCTTCAGTGGTATGTCAAAGTAACAAAAATATTTTATAGTACTTGAAAAAAATCAAAACAAAATACATGTGGCAGAATAAAATTTCAAGAATATCAAGGTGATTAAAGAAAATAAGTATGAAAGTTGGTGACTTTGGACCAAGCTCAGGGGAGTGAAGCCAAAATGGCTGCATAGAAGCAGGAAAACTTCTCAACTCCCAAATAGCCACCTCAAGTACCCATAACATATGGCTCTAAAAAAAATTTCAGGGCTGCAGAATTCACAACAGTAAAGAAAAGAAAACATCTCCTGCTAAAGGCAGCTCTGCAGGCAGGACAGGAAGGGATCATTGCATAAAGTTAGGACCCAAAACCAGCCTGGCCTGAAACCTGCCAGGAAAAGTTGCAGCTGGAACCTTAAAGAGACTGTGTCAGTGACAGTTGTGTCAATTTCCAGAACTATCAAGCCATAAGAACCAAAGGACTAAGTGAAAGGTTAATGGAACTCAGCTAAATTAGGGGGAGAGGGTATGGCAGAACTGCCCCCAGGGCAAAGAAGCCTCAGAAGCAGCACAGTAACCTCCATGTGGCTGTTTCAGAGCTCCCAAAATGCAGATTGCAGGAAGGCCAAGCAATATTTCAGGGGCTAAGTGCTCTTGCCTTAACAGGCCTGGATTATAATCGTGGTCTTTGGTGGTAGTCTGGAGGTGCATTTCCAGTGAGCCAAAGATGGTCTGGGCTGCAGTGGCCTCCTAATAGCTCCAGCAGGTGTGAAATCCCCAGCAATTTGGGACAGATCTCTCCCCTCTGGAAGCAGAGTTTCACAGAGACAAAACTTCAAGTAATTGACTGGCAACATGAGCAGGCAAAGGAAGCAAAGTAAGAACAGCAATCCAACTTTACATTCCTTTTTGGGTGACAGAAAGGATCAAAGCATGGAATGGGAGAAAAACAGCACAGTCAGAACTTCTGCACCAAAAGCTTCCAAGGAAAATGTAGACTACTTACAAGCCATAGAGCAGCTTAAGGATTTTGCAAACCAAATAAGAGGAGCCAGAGCCAAAATGGTGGTGTAGAAGCAGCAAGGTTTTGCAGCTCCCACACAGCCACCACAAATACCCCTTTGAAATGAATTACTTTATAAAGAATATAATAAGAATGTAAAGAATAGAGTTCATACAGGGAGTACTATATTTATATGAAATGAAGGTTTGCTTATTCCAAGTGGAAAATTTTTAGTTTCTTCAGAAGAAAAAACAGAGAGGGCATCTCTTCCACTGTGGTTGGCTTCCAAAATTTAAATTAAACTTTTTCTTCCCTGTGATATATATATGGGTCAGAAAGAACCTCAGAAGGGAAAAAATCTGAATATTCATCATTTTATGCACTTTAAGATGTATAACACCTTACAAATAGAATCCCATTTACCTGCACAACAAACATTGGGTGTAAAGGCTATTTTTAATATTCATTTTGCCAATAAGGTTACTGAGGTAGACAGAGGTCAATGGACTTCTCCAGTGTCACACAGATAGGAAGAATCAAAATTAGCTTTGGAACTTAAGTCTACTCAAATCAGTCATTTCTCAAGTGCTCTAGCCTTTATGATTTAAATTCATTCTCAGCTTCTATTTTCCACGAGTTTAATAATTGTTCAAATTCTTTGATCAGTTCACAGAAACTGGGGTATGCTTCTTTGTTTTTTCTTTGGCAGCTGAAGAACTGTGGGTGCAGAAATCTGCATACCCTGATAGGTATTAATCAGTTGATTCGTCAGCTTACATTTATTAATTTATTCCTCGGGCAGGGACTATAAATTCTGGGTATAATACAATCCTATCCACCCACAACCCCAAATACCCACAT
The DNA here is from genome assembly GCA_028646575.1 of Pseudocheirus occidentalis. Classification (NCBI taxonomy): domain Eukaryota; kingdom Metazoa; phylum Chordata; class Mammalia; order Diprotodontia; family Pseudocheiridae; genus Pseudocheirus; species Pseudocheirus occidentalis. The sequence continues at coordinate 5,004 of JAQQSW010006062.1, read as the reverse complement.
AGATACACAAAGAAACAGACACAAGCAGATAGATACATAGATAGATGGATGGATAGAATAGATAGATAGAAATAGATAGATAGATAGATAGATAGATAGATAGATAGATAGATTAGACATACTTCTTGTTCTCAAGGGAATTATATTCTAATGGTGTTTGTATTCTAATGGATGAGAAAAGTGTTTATATTCTAGTGTAGGAGACAAAATATTAATGAATAAATGTACTCAAGGGGTATCTAGTCTTTCCAATCATGTTATTTAGTTTTGCTTAATGTTTATTCTTTGTAAGAAGCTAATGTTTTGTAGAATGATAAGGATGAAGGTGGGGACCTTATATATATTTTAATTTAATTAATTTATTTTCTTGTTTTCATTACTCATTTCCATGAGATTTTGAGTTACAAATTGTCTCCTTGTCTTTCCCCTACCCACAACCCCAAAACAGTGATCCCACTGTAAAACCCCTCTCCCAATATGCTCTCTCATATGTCCTCCCCCATTGCCCCTCTAACTTTCCAGTGGGGCATAACAGGTCTCCCTACCCCATATTATGTATTTTTCAATTGCATGTAGTTAATAATTACATATATATTAACATTTGATTATAGAACTTTAAATTTTAGATTCTTTCCCTTTCTCTCTCATCACCCACCCTCACTGGAAGGACAAGCAATTCAATACAGGCTGTAGGTGTGTAATTACGCAGAACATCTCCACAGTGAACATATGGTGAGAGACTGATTATATGTCCCTCCTTCCTATCCCGCCTTTGTTCTATTCTCTACTTTGTCCCCATCCCTTTAGAGAAGTATGTGCTTCCTCCTCCTCCCCCCTCACTTTACTCTCCCCTCCATGATCCCACCTCTCATCCTCATGTCCCCTACTCAACTGTGTGGGGAGATACCCAGTTTAGAGTTTATGTCATTCTTTCCCTAAGCCAAAATCAATGAAAGTAAAGTTGACCCTTTCCCTTTTGCCTTCCTCTTCTTCCCCTCCATTGCAACAGTTATCCCTTGCATCTTCTATATGAGATGATTAACCTTCTTCTGTCTCTCCCTGTCTCCTCTCATTCTAATCCTCTCCCACCTCAGAATTTCACCTTTTAAAGTATCATTCGTTCCTATTCAATTGATCCCGTACCCTCTATGAACTCATACATACACATACTTAGATATGTATTCATACATGTATATATACACATACTCTCTTACATAGACATAGGTGTATGTATCTAAACAAACAAACAATAAATAAATAAAAACACACACATTTGTATTCCCTTCAACTATCCTCATACTGAAAAAAAGTTTAAGTTACTATTATCTTTTTTTCTTTCATGTTGGCATGTAAATAGTTCAACTTTGATAAGTTCCTTATGATTTCTTTCCCATGTTTACCTTCTCATGCTTCTTGTATTTGAGTGTCAAATTTTCTTTTCAGTTTTTTTTCAGCAAGAATATTTGAAAGTCCTCCACATCACTGAATGATCATATTTCTCCTGGAATATTATACTCAATTTTGCTAGGTAGTTGATTCTTGGTTTTAATCCTAGCCTTCTCTATCTCCAGGAATATCATATTCCATCCCCTTTGATCCCTCAACGCAGAAGCTGCCAGATCCTGGGTTATCCAAATTGTGTTTCCACGGTATTCAAATTGCTTCCTCTTGGCAGCCTGTAATTTTTTCTTCTTGATCTTGGGAACATGGATATAACATTAATACAAGTTTTCTTTTGGGGATCTTTTTTCAAGAGGTGAATGGTAAATTTTTCAAGTTCTATTTTGCCATCTGATTCTAAAATATCAGGGCAATTTTCCTTGAGATTTTCTTGAAGGGTTCTTTCTAAGTTCCTTTTTTTATCATGGCTTTCTGGTAGTCCAATAAATTTTAAATTGTCTCTCCTGGATCTGTTTTCCAGGTCAGTGGTTGGGCTGGTTTCGCCTCCCAGTGCTGCAATGAGCCCTTCCTGCAAAGCCACCTTCAGAGGGAGATGTGTTATTTTTGTATTTCTGTGTGAGTTTTGGAGCTCTAAAATTTGTTTAGAGTCATATTTTATGAGTATGTGAGGTGGCTATGTTCAAGCTGTGGCCTTTTCCTGCTTCTATGCCACTATCTTGGCTCTGCATTTCAGGGGCGGGGGGACTTGATGTAAGTAAAGAAGAAATTAAGACTCCATTCTCCCTTCTTTTCTTCCTCCACCCCTTCCTTCCTCTCTCCCTTCCCCTTCTTTCTTTCCTCCCTCCTTCCCTCCTTCCGTTTTTTTGCTTCCTTCTTTCCTCCCCTCCTTCCTGTAATGTTAATGGGATATAAGATCTTCCCCACCCATTAATAGGTCTCCTTTGGAGACCATTAAGGGAAGCTTGCTTAGGTGAGGCTTTCTTGTAGGAAGGCTTTCACATCTTCTACTAATTTCTAATTAAGCACTGAGTCATGAGGGTTTTGAAGACCTCTAGCTCTAAAAAGAGTATATATATCCTCCGAGGTTTGTATTTTGCATTGGGGCCTCACTCATTGGAAGAGTGCTCTCGTGATTTGACTAGATGAGACTCTGGATAATGTTTAAGGAGCCCTACTCTCACCACCACCATCATCCTGGCTTTGAAAAACCCACTTGTTGGGGCTTCCCTCTCTAATAACTATGTATGTCTTGCCTTGGTCAGACATTTGGATCTTACCGCTGATTTGTACTAATTTCTCAGATATTTAGAAGCTCTATGAGCTGGTCTTTATTTCTCTGCTTTCATTTTCTCTTAATGTATTTTCTCTGAAGTTCAGTGTGCTGATTTTTTTTCCCTGAACTAATGAATGTAATTAAAAAAAAAGATTTTTGACTTCTTGAACAGCTATCTTTCTTAATAAACAGATCTAATAAGCTGTGCTAGCAGGCATCCTGGGTATGTCATTGTGGTTGCTGCTATACTTCCTCCCTTCCTCCCTCTGTCTGTCCCTCCTTCCCTTCCTTCTTTCCTCCCTTCCTTCCTTCCTTCCATCCTTCCTTCCTTTCTTCTTTCCATCCATCCATCCTTCCTTCCTTCCTTCCTTCCTTCCTTCCTTCCTTCCTTCCTTCCTTCCTTCCATGTGATTGAATTGTCCCCATATTGGTTTCTGCATGTTTGGAACAGAAAGGAAAATGTTAGCCTGCAAAAATGTTTCCATTTGTGAGAAGCTGAGCTGAGGCTTCATTTGCCTTAAGTTCTTTGGAAAGAGACACGTAAACAAAGGAAGTACCAATTGGATGGACTGAAAGAGATAGATAGTTTCATGTCTGATTCAGTGGTAGGAGGAACAGCAGGGGTTGGAGGGTAGAGATTAAAGGAGTCAGGGTTTAGATTTCTCTGAATATGTAACTGAGAGACAGAAAGATCACAGAACTGGGGAGAAGTATGGCAGTGATTGATTTGGGCTCCCAAATCAAGATTATTATCTTCTCCTGTGGAATTTTCAGGGTTTTGGAGTCTTGAAACAGGAAACAGGGATCCTGAAAAGGCAGATTTTAAGAATCAATGCAAAAAGACGAAGTTGGAAGTTACTAGGCAGGGCAATCTCCTGGAGATATTTATTGAATGTGATCTTTGTTTGACTGAATAGATAAATCTTCCACATTGTCAGGGGATACCTGATTTCATTGTCATACTTGCTCAATGAAATAGCAAAATCAGAATCTTTCAGGGTTTAGAGGTTGGTCCATATGGTCTGCACTCCATCCTTCCCTTGGTAAACAAATCTCTATTGAAAAATATATCACTTGGCCTAGCAGTTTATTAGAACACAGACATCCAAGACAACCAAGTCCATTATCTATGCATTTCAAGCTTGGAAGATACTACCAGGTTTTTAATTCTGCCATAAGAACCATGATCATGTTCAGTGGGGTAGGAAAGAAAGCTTCTAGTGGAGCTGTGGACATTCTAAGAACTTTAGAGACTTTTGTTTTAGTCTATGATTGCATCAGAATCTTAACCCATTCCACCTCTGCAACCTTATAACTAGCTATCCTAATCTTCAATCATTGTAGTACAATGAGTACCCTCACTGTCTAACTAGTCTGAAATTCTCTTTCCTTCTTTTTTCTAATAATATCATTCTTTGAACTCTGTCCTTTTTTCACTTAGCCTTCCAGTCTGCACCTCCCAGTACTCCTTCATCATGGCTCACTTCTCTGACAACTTGACATCATTTGAATTCTCCTTTCTCTGATGTACGGAAGCATTTCTAGCCTATTGTATGCATAATATAATGTCCATAGACACTTCTAAGAGGTCTTTGAACATAGAAGAATAATTGGCATGTCTCAAAGTGAGGTCAGATCACGTCTAATCACTTTATTCTATAGGCTAGGAAGCAGAGACCCAGAGGAAAGAACATGTATAAGATCAAATCAATCAATAAGGATGTATTGAATATTGATCATGTGCCAATGCCTGAAGATACAAAGACATTTTCCCCTTCTCATTGTGTTTGAAATCCAGTAGGAGAGGCAGTGTGTATTCTTTCAAGTATTCACAAAAAGGATACAAATTTCACTGTGCTAAATCCTGGGGATTTAGAAAGTCAGAAATAATTTCTTTTTTTTTTTTGATCAATAAATATTTATTAAGCACTATGTACCTAGTAATATAGATTTATTATGACACCTCTTTGATAATCCAAAATAGAATCCTCTTTTGTTTTTTTTTTATGTTTTTCTTTTTTTTTTAAATTTTTTTAAATTTTAATTTATTTTCTTGGTTACATCATTCATTTCCACAAGGTTTTGAGTTGCAAATTTTCTCCCCTTTTTGTCCCTACCCCCCAGCCCAGAACATTGATCCCACTGTAAGACCCGTCTCACAATCTGTTCCCTTTTATGCCCTCCTCCAACACCTCTCTAGCTTTCTAGCAGGGTAGGGAGCTCCTCCCTGTCCCTATCCCTGTATGTATTATTTCCCAGTTGCATTTAATTGTATAGCTTTAAATACTGGATTCTAGCAATTCCTCCCCTGTCACCCACTCCCACTGGGA
>JAQQSW010006061.1:0-14038 GCA_028646575.1 Pseudocheirus occidentalis | reverse complement strand
TAGAGAATAGAATGGGGGGTGGGATAGGAGGGAGGGACATATAATCAGTCTCTCACAATATGTCCATTGTGGAGATGTTCTGCATAACTACACATGTACAGCCTGTTTTGAATTGCTTGCATTTCCAGGTGGAGTGAGTGATGAGGGAGAAAGGGAAAGAATCTAAAATTAAAAATTCCATAAACAAATGTCAAAACTATATGTGTGTGTATATATATATATATATATATATATATATATATATATATTATTGTTTTATTATTAGCTACATTCAACTGGGAATTAAGATATACAGGCACTGGGATAGGGAGATCCATCTTGCCCTACCAGAAAGTCAGAGGGGTAATGGGAGAGGACACAGGAGAGAGCAGATTGGGGGAGGTGTTACACAGTGGGAATGCTGTTTTAGGGTAGTCAGTGGGGGAAAGATGGGGAGAAAATTTATTATTGAAAATCTCGTGAAAATGAATGTTGTAAACAAGAAGATAAGTAAATGAATAAAAATTCCAATTAAAAAATTACTTGACACTTGATTATCATGAAACCTTGGTTGTCAAGTAATTTCAGTAGTGACTCAATGTTTTTCAAGTCAGGGATATATAGAGAATCCCTACTACTTTATAGAAGTAAGAGATGAAATAATTTAAATGAACACTTCAAAAAGAGAACTGAAACCATCCAGTTGACATAGTGGTCCCTCACCTTTTTGGACACTTTTAAAACTAATGTGCCAATTTCTTCATTACTAGGATTTTTATTAGTCCTCTGATTATAATTAACCTTTTATTTGAAGACTGAAGCCAAAGAGCAAATATGAACATTTTCAGCATTCCTAAAGCCATCTGGTATTTATTCCTGATTTTTTTATTGTCTAGTCATCAAGGGTACATACTTTTCATGTGCTAGCGATGACAAAGTGTGTTTGAAAAGAAAGAAAAAGAAGACATTTAAAATTCCAATTCATTGTCCAAATTTTTTCTTTATATTAATTCCTACCTTTTATCATTTGATTGATTCTCCATAATTTCCACTTTATAACTGAAATGTTGCTACATAAAAATTATACAGAGTATTATTAATTATTAGAGGGATATCCATAGCTTTGATTTTTATTCTTCTTTACTTATGATTATTATTTTCCAGCGTTCATCAGCTATGGACAGTTGGTAGCAAAGGAGAAGTGAAAACATGTTAGATTTAATGCATTATTTTTTTCTTATTGACTACTTTGGTTAGCCAGAGAAAGTTGAAAATATCATGTAAAATATTCTTTCAAAATGTACTTAGAGACTTGAGGTTTTTATGATAACTTTGTCTCCTCACCCTGTAGAGATGAGATTTGCCTGTGGGATATCAATGCATTTCTGAGGGGACAAAGAACTCACAATTGGCTTTCAGTTATAATTGGTAGAAATGTATTATCCCACAAATAATGGTGACAAAATATTAGTAGATGTCACTCTAGAGTGTCATGGTGAATTAAATTAAGAAAATTAATTTTTGCTGAATTCTCAGGGACAAAATTTTCAGGGTGGTAAGTTAATTGGAGGCATCCAACATAATAATCTTGTACCATAAAATATGAGGTAAGGATGGGGTAGGATGGATAAGGAAACCACGCTCAGCAACTGGTTGCTATGAGGGACTACAAGTTGAACCATTGCCATTTCTTTTCTTTCTTTCTTTCTCTTTCTTTCTCTCTTCCTCCTTTCCTTCCTTCCTCCCTTCCTCCTTTCCTTCCTTCCTTCCTTCCTTCCTTCCTTCCTTCCTTTCTTTCTTTCTTTCTTTCTTTCTTTCTTTCTTTCTTTCTTTCTTTCTTTCTTTCTTTCTTTCTTTCTTTCTTTCTTCCTTTCTTTCTTCCTTTCCTTTCTTTCTTCTCTTCAAGTCATAAAAAGCTCAGACCCTGGAGAGGTAGCTCTGTTGAAGATTAGCAGAATTTCCATTGTCTTGCAACATGTCTTCCTGACCCAATGTTGAATGTGGAGCTGAAAGGGGATAGTATATATTTACTTAATAATTGTATACTTTTAATCCTTTTGTAATCTGGATTATTTTTGTTTTCCTTATAGTAGTTATCCTGATTTTCTAAGACCATTACAAGAGCTTGAAGAAACTTGCTTTTGCAATACATTTGCTTTTTCTGTTTAATTCCTTACATTCCCATTGGGCTGATCTTATCAGATCATTGGCTTCCCTCACTTTACCCCACTCAGAGTGTTTCACATATATAGCTAGAAGTGTTGGAATAATAGGATGCTGTACTACCCTGTCTGATCATTCAGTCATACCAGGATCCTTCATTTTCACGTCACTTTTCACTGACAATGATGATATAAACCAAGATGTTATTCTGAGTAAATGCTGCCAGATACCACAAAGGTTTTGGGTCAGGCTTACTTCAGGCTATTCTAGTAGCAGACATGCTACTGGAATTCAAGGAAATCTGAATTCAATTTTAAGATTTTACTTGCAAGTTTAAAAGTTATGCACATGATAATTAAAATAATTACTGTTGTTCTCTACCTCTATATTCACCATGGCAACAGAGCTGGGTCAGAAAGATATTCCATAGGACAATGAGAATTTTGCTAACTCTTTTAGCCACATAAACTACTTTGGCATGCTTCAGGAAACAAGGAAGCAATTCTAATAGTCCAAGTCTTGGTCTACCAGACCAACCAAATCCCAAGGATAATCGTCTTGTCTCCACAAAAGGAAAGCAAATACTCTTCTGACCACAATGGTGTCTGCAATATGGCCTGAGAATATAATGAAGCTTATGGAAGTTAGTGAAAATAGTTAAGTCAGAAGCAACTTAACTGTTTCACCACCTTTGCTGTGTGAGTGTGTGTATTTGTGCACATACCATCTGTAGCAGGGGTAGAAGGAGGAAGAGAAATGATACTGGTAATAAGGAATAATTAGTCTGGTAGCAATTTTTTTATCAGTATGGAAAATTTACTAGTTTGAGGAAGGTGACTCGGACCTTTAACAAAAGCTCTAGAATATGGAAAGGATGTAACAGCATTGTTGAAAATTGCTGGTAAAATTTTCTGCCAATTCTGTCTTTACTGGCATATTGACTCTTTTGAGAGTGACCAAGTGAGCTATATGTTATGGCTTAGTTTTATTTGGTTAGGTTTTTTGAAGTGTTTGCTGTTGTAGCGGTTGTAGCTTTTTCTTTCAATGAACTTTTTTATATGTGAGGTTACATTTGGTATCTCCTATATTTGTGATATATCTTAGGTAAAAGTAACTTTATAAATATAACTTTTTGAGATAGCCTAGACAGTATCCCTGACAAGACAACTGAACTAGACTCTTCTTCCATCAACATAATAGATTACATGATAATTCTAGATAGTACAAAATAAAAACCTTCCTGAAGAAACAATTCTACTGTAATTTTTTAGGGTTTACAGTTTAACAAACAATTGACATTTCCCTTTTTGTTTCCACTTATTCTACTAATCTTCATCTGAATATATCTAGTGCCAATACAGCTTGGAGTCTACTTACCAGTAACTTCCTCTTAACATCTCCCATGACTCTTAACACTTTTTTTTTTCTGACCTGATATATCAAGTCCACTGTTTGTTTTTCTGTCTCATCATGCCATACCACAGACTTGTAGGAATACATTAAAATTGTGAAGCCCTGATACGGTAGAAATGCATACTATTCTATGCACTCTTGTCCAGCACTCTTGTAATTTCTTTGTATCCATGGGTCTTATTCTTTTTGTACTGGATATTTTAGAACTTCCCTTTATTTCATGCTGTAGTTATAGTACCATTTTGCCAACTCACCTCCTTGGCAAATTACTTTGACTATCAATTCCACTAAGATGATTAAAGGAATTGAGAATAACATTCATGCACTAAGATCTCCATTAATGCTTATTTAATTGAATTGATGGTATCCTGACTTGCTCAACACACACACACAGACACACAAACACACTCAAAAACGCACACACATATACGTGCCTTTTTTTTTCATTTTCCCTTCAAAAAGTGAGAATCACTGTTTTTCATTTTTAAAGTTAACCTTTCTCCTGTGCCAATTTCTTCTTCATTGATGTTCTACTTTTAGATGCCTGAAATCTGTCCATTTCTAATTTCTGAGTCAGAAATATGAAGGATAGATTGAAAAGATCAAAGTCTGAAGTCATCTATGCAGAAATTGTGATTTTTCTCTTTCCTTCATCATGCTAAATTTCTTTCATTCCAGCACCCTTTTCCTGCTGCTTTTAGACTGAATGGCTTTTCTAATTAAGAGAAATGAAAATATCATTTGAACAAATTGTTTTTCCCCTTTCATCATAATCTCAAATTCCATATATTGCAAATGAAACATCAATTTCAATACTTCCTGCTAAGAGACATCATCATTCTTTGCCTGTATCAATGTTCTTTCACTTATTTACCTTGTCAACAAGAATTTATTATTTACTTTGTGCTAGGAAATGTTCTAAGTGCTAGGAACACAAAGAAAGATTAAAAAACAACAATATAGCACTTGCTGTGGAAGGACCCACATCCTTAATGAGAACACTTGAGCTGTGAATTACCTTTCTCCATTGTCCTTCATGGGCAGTCAATAAACAGATCTCATGAATTCGAACTTCATATATCTCGTCTATCCCTTCACCCAGAAATGTGTTGGTAAATTGTTAACAACCTGCTCTCCAAAAATAAGTAATCATGATAAAATTTTAAATTTTATTTTCATCATAATATTTTCCTCATTACTTCCATAAATCCAGACAATTAGCAAAGCAATAAGTTGTGTTTTATAGAATTTGCCCATTTCTGGGGAATAAGTGCTCAGACTACAAATTCATCAATCATCTCTCTTGAATCATTTTGAGCTGGCTTCAGCATGGATTTTAATCTCAATATCTGCTGCCATTTCTATAGTTCATATCAGAAATATTACTCTCCCTCTTGAGGGACAGTAGAGTTTTCCCTTTTTTGTATATTCAGTATAATATGAAAATGTAATAGGAACTCAATATGCATTTGTGGATGTATTTCTTTTCTGAATTAAAAATTTTTTATCTTGCTGAATTTCAGTTTTTTAGAGTTCAATTATTTCATGTAAAACTTAACCAGGTTCATGTTACTTTCACAAAATTATTCTTTGTATTAAAATAGATAACTACAGTTGATGTCCTTTTGGCTTAATTTTAGACTACTTGAAGAGAAAGTCTAAGATTTAACCCTGTTATATTCTAAGGTAAGGTGCCTCCTCTCTAAACAGCACTTCCTATAATGCCATTAGACAAAATTCAGCATAACTTTATTTGTTGATAATGCTCATTTCTTTATGAGGTTCTTACCATGACTCTGGACTTAAATCACAGTTGTGCTTCAAAAGTGTTTTCATCAACCCTAGCCATAAGGGACATAACATGATAAGATGGTTATTTTGAAAGAATGGCTAATCATTCATATAGACAAATTCTATTCTGATTATCAGTAAAAAAAAGTCCCATTAATATATAAACACAATAGGTATCATAAGGGTAAACAGAGTAGTGTCTAGGTGACCAGAAGGGGAAATTTAGTATAATACTAAGGTTACTATATGTTTATTAAATTCATTGCTTGGTCTAAAATTGTGAGGTGGCCACATAACAATTGGGGGGCGGCATACACTTGAAGTTGGCCTTTTTAAGTGAAATTGCCTGTAAAAATGACCTGGGTAGAAGAATAAAAAAGAAGAATAGACAAAAAAGGCAACTTGTAAGTACTTAAGCAAGAAAGTTGGATTTCAAAAGTAAATGGTGGAGAAAAAGAGAGGGAATGCTTCATTATAATAAAAAGTGATGGCAACGTAGAAAACAGTGATTGATTGGTGCCAGTTGACCAGTAGTAAGCCTAGAGGGAAACAGCCTGCTTCTCAAGACACCCAAGAACATTAGCAATCTGTCATCCAGTCACTGAACAAGACATTCAGATCCCAGTCAGCAAAGGGTAAGGGCAAAATAATCATTACTTTCAGCATTTATGTCTTTCAAGGTACTAGTAACTCCAGGCAGTTAAGTTAAATTACTGTGTTTGCCTTTATTTGCTCTACACGCTTGAATATTGCAGAGCTTGTGTATGGTGAACTCTGGGATTTTGAGAGTCTATTTATTATAATAAAAGTCAATTTAAGTCCATTGTGAGTTTCATATCACTTCATTTTAATAATGGACCCTTGCTATTTTTGTCTTAACAAAATTTTACTTGCATCTTGATTAACTTTAAGGGGAAAATCACTTAAGTCTGAGTCTGTTGTTTATTATTAACTTCCATGATTTCAGGTAGTATAGTTGTATGACACATTCACTAGGCACAGTGATTGACCATTCCATACGGTACTTAGACATATAGGATTACTAGCCCCAATAGATGTCCAAGACTCGATATCACAGCTGCTTTTCATTTGATTACTTGTCTTTTTCTCCTGAGACATTTCTGTCCTCAGTATAAATTTTCCTATTTATGAATGAAAAAACATACAGAAGCATCACAGTTACATGTAACTAATCCTTAAGAGGAAGTAGATCTGAAAATACTAATTAACTAATTATTCAATGTAGGGGAAATAAAAAGACCCTAGGAAAATTAAAAACAAAAAACAACTTTCTGGATATTTTTCTTTTAAATATTTCTACAAATGACAATTTTCCACATAATTTGGAAGACAAATTTTCTTCTCTTTATGTATATGTATTTGGTATTTTCATTAATCTTTTTATCATGAACTGAATGTAGTGATTTTATAATAAGACTTTTAGTATACTCTTTAGCTATAGTTGTTACAATATAAGCTTTTTGAGAGTAAAAGCTATTTGATTTTCTCATTGTATACTCAAAGCCTAGCATATATAAGGCTTGATTCATAGTAGGCCCTTAATATTTACTTAGCAAATTATTGATTGATATGCTTATTAGGGTATAATAGAAATTAAGTGTAAGCAGAGTTTGGGTAAATAGTTTGTATAAACTATTGGGGAAATTAGATGTAATAGAGAAGATTGTTTAAAAATAGGTAAATTAATAATTAATAATAATAATAACAATAATAATAATAATAATAATGATTTATGTTAGTATATTATCAGGTAATACACTAAGGACTTTACAATTATTATTTCATTTGAGCCTCACAGAGGAGTGCTATTATTATCCATTTTATAGATGAAGGGACTAAGGGAAAAAGAGGTTAAGTGAGCTGCCCACAGTCATACAGATAATTAATGCCTATGGTTGGATTTAAACTTAGGTCTTCCTGAGTAGGTAGAAAGCAAATTAGATGGGTAGATGGAAAATAAAGATATGTGAATATCATACAGAATTATGAAAAGATTTATATAATTGAAGAGGAATTAAAGGGAAGTATGTTGAATTATCCTATGATCATTTACAGAAGGAAGGGTCCATGAGCATGGAATGCTACATCAAACATGAGAATTTTTTTGTATTTATTGGTTGGTTTCTTTCTCTTCTCCCTCTTTTTCTTCATTAAAAAAATAATTTGTCATGAAGTATGATTTTCCAAGAGGAAGTGAAGGAGATATTTCAGTAGGGCACATAAGGGCTAAAAAAAACCAAAATATTTTGGGAGTCAAGTTGGTGACATAGAATCAGGAAAACTCCATGAGCTCCCCTCATAACCACATCAAATACCAGGAAAATAAGACCATAAACAAATTTTGGAGTTCCAGAACCCACAAAATGACAGAGGAGCAAATCTCCCACTGAAGGCAGCCCATCAGGCAGAGAGGAAGGGTTAATCACATGTGCTAGGAGCTGAGCCTAGCCCTGCATGAGTCACGGTTTTAGGCCCAGGGTGGCAAGGACCAGCTGTGGCTGGAGCATTCAGGAGAGTGGACCACCAGAAACTGTGGCAGTTCCAGAATTATCAACCCATAAATGCCAAAGACAAGTGAAAGGTGAGAGGAACTCTGCTGAATTTGGGGGGCACAGAAGAACAGGTCTGGCCCTCTGTCCCCAGAGCCAGAAGCAGCAGAAGTGGTGGCTCTGAAGCCACCTCCACATGGCTGCTTCAGAGCTCCCAGCCAGCAGATTGCAAGGGGGCCAAGTGACCATTCAGAGGCTAAATGCTCTTGAGCCTTACCCTGCCTGGATGAGGATCATGGTCTTGGGAGGTGATCCTGAGGTGCATGAGCAATGAGCCAAAGCTAGTGGGGACTTCAGAGAGGGAGCCTATCTAATAGCTCTGGTTGTTGCAAAAACTCCAGTGATTTGGGACAAAGTTCTCTCTATTCTGGAAGCAGAGTTCTACTGTGGCAAAGAGCTCAAAAGTCAAGTAACGGGCCACTAATATGAGCAAGCAACAGAAGCACAAAGAGGTGACAGAATCATTTTGCGGGGACAAAAAGGAACAAGCATGGAGATGGAGGAAGACAGTGAAGTCAGAACTCCTGCATCAAAAACCTCTAAGAAAAATTTGAATTGGTTGTGGGCCACAGAGGAGCTCAAGAAGGATTTTGAAAATCAAATAAGAGAAGTAGAGGAAAAATTTGGAAGAGAAATCAGAATGGTAGAAGAAAATCATGAAAAGTGAGTCAACAGCCTGCTAAAGGAGACCCAAAAATACATTGAAGAAATTAACACCTTAAAAATAGACTAATTCAAATAGCAAAAGAGGCCCAAAAAGCCAATGAGGAGAAGAATGCTTTAAAAAGCCAAATTTGCCAGATTGAAAAGGAATTTTAAAAATACACTGAAGGGAGTAACTTCTTCAAAATTATATTGGAGCAAGTGGAAGCTAATGACTTTATAAGAAATCAAGATACTATAAAACAGATCCAAACAAACGAGAAAATAGAAGTCAAAGTGAAATATCTCATTGGAAAACCACTGACTTAGAAAAAAGATCCAGGGGTGATAATTTAAAAATTATTGGACTACCTGAAAGCCATGATCAAAAAAAGGCTAGATACCATCTTTCAAGAAATTATCAAGGAAAATTGCCTAGATATTCTAGAACATGAGGGAAAAGTGAAATATAAAGAATTCAACGAATGCCTCTTGAAAAAGATCCAAAAAAGAAAACTCCCAGGAATATTATAGCCAAATTCCAGAGTTCCAAGGTCAAGGATAAAATACTGCAAGCAGTCAGGAAGAAACAATTTGAGTATTGTGGAAACACAATCAGGATAACACAAGACCCAGCAGCTTCTTCACTGAGGGATAAAAGGACTTGGAATAGGATATCTCAGAGATCAAGGGAGCTAGAACTAAAACCAAGAATCACCTACCCAGCAAAACAGAGTATAATGCTAAAGGGAAAAATGTAATCATTCAATGAAATGGAGGACTTTCAAACATTCTTGAAGAAAAAAAAACCCTGAGATAAACAGAAAATTTGATTCTCAAATACAAGAAGCAAGAGAACCAGAAGATGGTAAGTATGAAAATGAAATCATAAGGAACTTATTTAAGTTGCTTTCCAGAGAGTCATTGCGCAGAACAGAAATGAAAAGGATTAAGAAAAGAGATGGGTATCATGGGGTCAATGAGGTTGCATATTCCTTTCCAAATAAGTCAAATTTTATTTGCCTTGTGAGAATCTAGAAAGCATCCTTCTAGAAATTCTCAAGGAAAATTGTCTGATATTTTAGAACCAGGGGGCAAAATAAGAACTTGAAAGAATTCACCAATCACCTCTTGAAAAAGATCCCCAAAAGAAAACTCCTAGGAATGTTATAACCAGGTTCTGGGGTCCCCAGATCAAGGAGAGAATATTACAGACTGCAAAAAAGAAACAATTTGAATACTGTGGAAACACAATTAGGATAACCTAGGATCTAGCAGTTTGTACATTAAGGGATCAAAGGGCCTGGAAAATGATACTCTGGAGAACAAGGGAGCTAGGATTAAAACCAAGAACTGCTTACCCAGAAAAATTGAGTGTAATGTTCCTGGGGAAAATATGGTCATTCAATGAGGTGGAAGACTTTCAAGCATTCTTGCTGAAAAAAAACAAACTAAAAAGAAAATTTGACACTGAAACACAAGCAGCATGAGAAAGTATGAGGAACTTATGAAAGTTCAACTATTTACATGCCAACATGAAAAAAATAGATAATTGTAACTTATGAAACTTTTCTCAGTATGAGGATAGGTGATGGGAATACAAATGTGTATATATATATATATATATATATATATATATATATATATGTACACATACATAAATGTCTATATATCTGAGTATGTGCGTATATGTGTACATAGAGGGTGCAGCATCAATTGAATAGGAAGGGATGATGCCTTAAAAGGTGAAATTATGAGGTGGGAGAAGAATAGAATGAGAGGAGACAGGGAGAGATAGAATGGTGTTAATCATCTCCTATAGAAAAGGCAAGGAATAACTGTTACAGTGTAGGGAAAGAAAAGGAAGGCAAAAGGGAAAGAGTCAACCTTACTCTCATTGAATTTGTCTTAGGGAAGGAATGACATAAACTCTAACTTGGGTATCTTGCCACACAGGAGAGTAGGGGGAATGGGCATGAGAGGTGGGACGATAGAGGTGAGGTCTTTGTTCACCAGGCCTGTGCTTTGGTCTTTATACAGGAAGAGACTTTGTTCTCTGATAGCTACAAGCACTAGAACTCCTCCTGGGCCTGAGTCCAGTTTCCCCCACTGTCTTGCAGCTGATATTGCTGGTGCTACCCTCTGTCTTGGAATTGAGACCATGGTCTCTACTCCCCAATGATTAACCACCAAGGATTCATCTCCACCCTGAAACCATGATGTGGTATCCTGCTCCTCTGTGTCTGCAAGTGATATCACTCCTTTTAGCCCTGGGAATGAGACTATGAACTGCATATGGACAAACCAACAGAATCCTGAACCCAGTGTCAGTGAAAGGGCCCCTACAATCTCCTTCTAACTAGTTGTTCAACAGACCCAGGGTTGGTAGATTGAGAGAATCATGATTTGCCTCCTCAGTGAGACAGACCTCTCCTGAAAAATTGTTTCATGTGAATTTGTGTTTGTTCTGACAATCCAGAATTTGATTTGAGGCATTGTTTTAAAGTTAATTGGAAGGGGAATTTGGAGGAAAAAAAATGACTAAATTGTTCTCTACTCCTTCATCTTGGCTCTGTCTCTTCCACTTTCTTATATCCATCCATAGGAACACTTTCAAAGATTGATGGAAAATAAAATAAGCAAGACTAGGGGAATATATGCATATGCAGACACACAAACACACATACTCCAATAATGTAAATGGAAAATGCATTAATAGGAAACTATACTTATAATAACTGAGCTTAACCTTATAGCAGTGCTGTGAAAATTCACTTCCATCACATTTTTTGCAGACACGGGGAGCTATGGTTTGGTAATATTGCATAAAGTGTTGGGCATGTATGATATTTTGATATAACTCTGCTAAACCATTCCCTCTCGTTTCTTTTAAATTTTTCTTTTCTATAGGATAGCTTTCTGGGAAGAGAAGGAATATATTTGGAAATGACTGCGGTATAAAAATAGGAGTTAATAAAATAGAAAAAAAACATCTTTTCTGGTTGTTGAAACAAAGAATATATATGTATGTGTATATATGTGTGTTTGTGTGTGTAAATACATATGTATATATGTCCTATTATGCTATGTGCTTTTGAGTCTATATGTACAAATTCATAGGTATATGCCAAGATAGATAGATAGATAGATAGATAGATAGATAGATAGATAGATAGATAGATAATATAACTTTCCTATTATATCAGGCCAGAGAGCAACAATATTCTTCTTTTAGAAGGTCCTAAAATGTCATGGTATTTGAAAACTGCTTTCTTTCCCACAATATGGACATCATTAATCTTTGAAAATTTCCTCTGCAATAATCTTTTAAATTAGTCAGTGAACTAACCCCTTCTCAATGAACAAATTTCTCTTAGATAAACCCTTTGAGATCTTCAAATACAGGGGATTTCTTCACCCCAATAAATTCCATTCCCAAGCAGATGATTTACAAAAACAAATATATGTTTCCTATTTGACTCCTTTCTTTAGATTTTGTTTTCATCCTTATCATTCACCAAGTGAGAATTCCTAATTTCTTCTACAAAACTAAGGAATTAAATGGGAAATTTTGGAAATGTTGAAACTAGATTGCAATTTGTTTCTCAGAATAAGCATGTTTATCTCTATGTGTATCTCTATACATGCGTGCATACATCTATATGTATGCATGCATGTATTTGTGCGTATACATATATATATATATATATACACACATATACACATACACACACACCTTTATATATGTGAGGAATGGGGGGTTAAGGTCTATGTATTTGTATAGCAGTCAATCATAACAAAAGATAAATTTAAAAAGTAAAACTACCATCATATAGAAGAGGAGTCATACCAAAGATATCAAGACTTTTGGTCATAAAACATTCTGTGTAGAGGTGGAGGTGATGGTCTGTAAGAAATTAAGGGACACAAAGAAGGAAAAGAATGAAAAAGAATTAATTTTATTCTATTTACTAATTGCCTTTTTAAATTTTATTTTTCCTTATGGAACTAGAAAATATCATATGTTTCATAGAATTACAGAAATTTGAGAATAAGAGCTACCTCAGAGTTTGCCTACTCATGCACACGCACACACACACACACACACACACACACACACACACACACACACATGCACACAAATGCAACTATACTAGAATAGTCAAAAAATGACCATCTAGGCGCTATCTGAAAATTTGCAAGGGGAGGCAACCGCTCAACCCAATTCCACATTTGGAATCATTAGGAATTTTAAAAAATAACCCTAAATTGTTGTTATTCAACTTCCAGCCAGTGTTCCTGATCCTTTTCTCCTCCCTTCAAATGAGAGCCCTTCAAATACTTGAGCAGAGCTATCATATTGCCCCTGAATATTCTTTATGATGTTCTGGCTAAATATCTTCAGTTTCTTCAACTTATCTCCACATGAAAAGGAATTAGCATCCTGATTTCAGTCCTCTGGACACCCAACAGATTTTAAATTTCCTTAAATTTTGGTGCTCAGAACTGAACACAATATTTCGACTGAGATCCAGGTACCAGTATTTAAGAAGGGCATTGATAAGCTGAAAAGCGGGACTGTTATTTTCCTCTTTGTAGAATTGCAGCAACTAGGTGACACAGTGGATTTAGTGCCAGACCTTCTCTTGGGAAGACCCAAATTCAAGTCAGATTAAACCTCATTTACTAGCTGGGTAAGTCATTTAACCTATATTTGTCTGAGTTTCCACACCTATAAAAGGGAATAATTGTATTTATCTCCTGGAGTTATTATGAGGATTAAATGACTTATAATCATAAAGTAATTAGCACAGTGCCTGGCACATACAAATATTGTATAAATCTTTATTATTATCATTATTATTATCATCATCATCATCATCATCAGTAGTAGTAGTATAGTAGTAGTAGTTATTGTAGTATTGTTAGGATTATTATCAATGTTGTTATCATCACTGTTATTATTATTTCTTTCTTAATAAATCTACCATATTACTTTTTTGAAGTTATTTTAAGCTTGAAACATACTTTACCCCCTGCCAGATCTGATCATTTCTCCCCTCTCTTACACTTGTGAAGACGGCTTTGGAGGGTTTTTAAGTGAATACTTTACATTTATCCCTATTGAATCTGATTTTATTAGATTCAGCTTAATATTCTATTTTTTCAAGATCTTTTTGGATTTTGACTGTCACTAATATTGCATTAGTTATCCTTCCTAGCTTTGTATCATTTGTAATTTTGATGACCATGTCTTTTATCTCTTTATCAAGTTATTGATAAAATTGTTTTTTTTTAAATTTTATTTTATTATTATTATTTTTAAAGTTAACTTGTTTGTTCACTTTTAGGGTACAAGATTCTGTTCCATAGTCACTTCAGTTATAGATTTTTCTCCCCTTCCTCCCCATCACCCACCCAAACCCACCCCCCCCATGGTGGCATACAATCATGTATAGGATCTGCAAACTCCTTCACAT
>JAQQSW010006058.1:0-14039 GCA_028646575.1 Pseudocheirus occidentalis | reverse complement strand
TGGGGATGAGAGGAGGGGTGATGGAGGGAAGGGCGGGGTGGGGGGAGGTTTGCGGGAAGCACACACCTCAGTAAAGGGACAGGGACAGGGTAGAGAACAAAACAAGGGGGGGTTCAGGATAGGAAAGAGGGACATACAATCAGCTTCTCACAATATGTCCACCATGGAGATGTCCTGTGTAATTACACATGTACAGCCTGTATTGAATTGCTACTCCTTCCAGTGGGACTGTGTGACAAGGGAGGAATTGCAAGAATCTAGAAATTAAAGCTATACAATCAAATGCAACTGGGAAATTAGAAATACAGGGACAGGGGTAGGGAGACCCTTCATGTCCTCCTAGAAAGTTAGAGGGGCGTTGGAGGAGGACATAAAAGGGTACAGATTGTGGGAGGGGCTTCATGGTGGCAATCACTGTTTTTGTCTTAGGGGTAGGGGAAAGAAGGAGAGAAAATTTGTAACTCAAACCTGGAAATGAATGATGTAATAAAAACAATAAATTAAAATTAAACAATTAAAAATATAGTTGTCATTAATGGTTAAATCCCAAGCCAGAAAGGGGTTGGGAAGCAAAGGAACTGTCCTTAGCCATTATTTTAACATTTTGAAAATCAGTGACAGTGGGGAAAAGTTATAGGTGATCTGCTTATCAAATTGAGACATTACTGAAAGCTAGGAAAGATATATAGCAGCCTATGTAACAGTCACTATCCCAAAAGATCTTAAAGTATTAGATCATTGGGGTCAAATCTACTAAGACATAATTAAATAAGTACAACCTCCGTAAAGTCCTGCATTTGGGTTCAAAATCAGCTTCCCAATATAAGCACTAGAAGGAAGACTTGTTGTTAGAAAGCAGTCAGAGAGAAAAAGATTTGTGGTGAAGTCTGCCCTCAGTCAGTGGTGTTATATGGTAGCCCAGAAGGTGAACACAAGCTTAGCCTGTATCAAGAGAGATCTAGTGTTCAGGACTAGTGGGGTAATAGTTAGTATACTGGGTCCTGCTCAGAACATATCTAGATGAGGATATTCAGGGCCATCACAGTTGAGGAAGGCTATTGATAAGCTGAAGAAAGCATAGAAATTGGCAACCAAGCTGGTGAAGGAACACAACCCAAGCTACATAAGAATTGGTTCAATGTACTGGAAATTTTCAGTCTGAAGAAGAGAAAGTTCATGAGGGACATACTGTGTGTCTTCAAGTATTTGAAGGAGTATAATAAGGCAGAAAAATTAGTCTTATGCTATTTTCCTCTAGAGTGAGGGTTCTTAATCTTGAGTCTGAGGATCACTAAGGAGACAACGGATTGATTTAGGGGAAGGAAATGTAGGAACTTATGAACTTTAATGGGAAAACCATTTTATATTTACTAACAGTTGAAATTTAGCATTTACTTCAATTATGAATTTTTAAAATACTATTCTGAGAAGGGACCCATAAATTTCATCACATTGCCAAGTCTCTTCCATTCCCTCCCCTTCCCTCCCCTTCTCTTCCCTTCCCTCCCTCCCCTCCGCTCCCCTTCCCTTCCTTTTCCTCCCCTCTCATACATATGCACACATATATATAATACAAATATTTACATATATATGCATGTATATGTACATGTGTGTATATAATGTGTGTATACAAGCATATATGTATATAACGTGTGTGTATACACACATATATATCTTCATATACACACATACATATGTTTATGTATATATATATATATATATATATTTAAGCTTTTAAATTTATTTGAAACTGAAGTATGAAGAAAGGAAAAAACATTGCTGTATACATAGTAGAACATAAGAGAGGATTCAATATGAAGTAAAAAATTTTCATTTAAAGGAAACCTATATAATAAATATTACATATTGTTTTTTAAAGCTGCCCAGAACTTCCTTGCATTCTTGTAGGTTTTTTTTTGTTCTCTGTGGTGCCTTTTTTACTTTATTGCCACCCCCCCGCACCCTGAAGGCTATAGTTAAGAACATGGACATCACACCCACATACACACACATATACATTTATTATGCATATAAATATCTACAAACATACACACACATATATGGATGTGTGTGTATCCTTCATGCACATCTATGTAAGAAGGTACTATGCTTATTTCTGCTTGTCATTTGTTTCTATGAAGATGAATAGAATCTTCTTTCATAATTCAAAGTCTTTCTATATTTTCCTATATTTTACCTGAATGAAAAAAAAAATTTAATGTACTGAAAGACTTTTAGGTATTTGTGACAAAACAGCAGAGCTTAAAGGGAAATTTGACATATTATATCTAGGATACATAAAAAGTAACCATTAATGGATAATTATAAGGGGTCAGTTATGTTATGATTGTCATTTTTATTTGTACAGTTTGAAAGGAAGGCTTTTCTTGTTGCTTCCAATATTTTCTCCTTAACCTGGGCATTTGAAACATGGCTATGATATTCCTGTAAGTTTTCCTCCTGGGATCCCTTTCAGATAGTGACCAGTGGATTTGTTTTTCTTCTGATATCTGCTTTCCCTTCTAGTCCTGGAACTTCAGGGCAATTTTCCTTGATAATGTCTTATAATATGGTATCAAGATTCTTTTATTTTTTAAAATCACAATTTTCAGGCATTCTAACTATTCTTATATTATTTCTTCTCTGTTTCCCAGATCAGTCGAATTTCTGAAGAGATGTTTCATGTTATTTTCTATTTTGTCATTTCTGATGTTGTTTTATTATTTATTTATATCTTACAATGTCATTAAAATAATAATAATACTTAAACATTTAATTTGAATTCCAGATTCTTTCCCCTCTTCCATCATCACCCACCCTTACTGTGAAGATAAGCAAACTAATATAGGTTGTGCATGTGTAGTTATATAAAACATTTCCATAGTGGATATATTGTGGAAGACTTACTATCTTTCCCTCCATCTTATCCTGCCCCCCCATTAATTCTATTCTCTACTTTGACTCTGTCCCTTTTCAAAAGCATATGCTTCTAACTATCACCCCCAACCTTCCCTCTCCTCTCTCCTCTCCCCAATCCTCTTTCTCCCCTACACTCTTGTAGGGTGAGATACCTAATTTATGTCATTCCCTCCCTAAGCCAAATTAATGAGAGTAAGATTGACCCATTCCCTTCTACGTTCCTGTTCTTCCCCTCCATTGTAACATTTATGCCTTGCCTCTTCTATGAGATAATTTACCGCATTCTGTTTTTCCCCATCTCCTCTCATTATATACCTCTCTCACCTCACAATTTCACCTTTTAAATACCATCCCTTCTTATTCAATTGATCCTGTGCCCTCTGTCTATGTATACCTGTACACATACTTACACACTCACGTATGTATGTATATGCACATATACCCTCTGAAATAGGCATATATATGTATCTACACAATAATATATATACAAATATATTTATACACACATTTATATTTCCTTTGAGTATCATACTGAGAAAAGTTTCATAAGTTAAAATTATTGTTTTTCCATGTAAGCATGTAAATAGTTCAACTTTGATAAGTTTCCCTGTTTACCTTCTCGTGCTTTTCTTCCTTCTTGTATTTGAATGTTAAATTTTCTATTCATCTCTGTTTTTTTCATCAAGAATGCTTAACATTCTTCTACCTCATTGAAAGACCATTTTCCCCTGAAACATTATACTCAGTTTTGCTAGGTAGGCTATTCTTGGTTTTACTCCTATCTCCTTTGACCTCTGGTATATCATATTCCAAGCCCTTTGGTCCCTTAATGTAGGAGCTGCTAAATCTTCTGTTATCCTGATTGTGTTTCCACAATATTTGAATCATGTCTTATTGGCTCCTTGTAATATTTTCTCCTTGACTTGGGAATTCTGGAGCCTGGGTATAATATTCCAAGAAGTTTTGTTTTTGGAATCTTTTACAAGACATGATCAATAAATTCTTTCTATTTCTATTTTGCCCTCTGGTTCTAAAATGTCAGGGTAATTTCCCTTGAGAATTTCTTGAAGGATGATTTCTTGGTTCTTTTTTGGATTATGGCTTTCAGATAGATCAATAATTTTTAGATTTTCTCTCCTGGATCTATTTTCCAGCTCAGTGATATTTCCAATGAGTTATTTCACATTGCCTTGTCATTTTCATTTGTTTGAATCTATTTAACAATATCTTGATTTTTCATGAAGTCATTTGCTTTCATTTACCGCAGTCTAATTCTGAAGGAATTATTCT
This sequence comes from Pseudocheirus occidentalis, assembly GCA_028646575.1. Lineage (NCBI taxonomy): Eukaryota > Metazoa > Chordata > Mammalia > Diprotodontia > Pseudocheiridae > Pseudocheirus > Pseudocheirus occidentalis. Next base: position 9,830 of record JAQQSW010006058.1, on the reverse strand, counting down.
CTTCAGTGAGCTTGTGAGATTCTTTTTCCATCTGGAAAATGTGCCTTTTTAAGGCATTCTGCTACTCATTGGCTATTTGGGCCTATTTTACCATTTGAGTTAATCTATTTTCAAAATGTTATTTTCTTCAGTCATGTTGTTGACTCTCTTTTCATGATTTTTTTGCATAGTCTAATTTCTCTTCCCAATTTTTCCTCCCCTTTTCTTATTTGATTTTTAAAATCCTTCCTGAGCTCCTCCATGGTCAGTAAACAATTCGTATTTTTTCTTGGAAGCTTTTGGTGCAGAGGTTCTGACTTCATTGGCTTCCTCCCATTCCATTATTTGATCCTTTCCCCCCCAAAAGGAATGTAAAGTTGGATGGCTGTGCTTGCTTTGCTTCCTTTGCTTTCTCATGTTGCCACTGCATTCCATGACTTTTGAGCTCTTTGACACAGTAGAACTCTGCTTCCAGAGGGGAGAGCTTTGTCCCAAATGGCTGGGGTTTTTGCAGCTGCTGCAACTATTAAGGGACCACTGTGTCTGCAGCCCCTACAAACTCTGGCTTGCTGGTCACACACCTCAGGGCCTCCATCCATGACTGCCATCCAGATCCAGGCATGTTAAAGCAAGAGTTATTACCCTCTGTATTTTCCCTTGGTCCTTCTATGATCTGCAGGCCAAGATCACATGGAGGTGGCTATATAGCCGCTACACCTCTGCCACTTCTAGCTCTGGAGGATAGGGACTGGATGTGCTCCTCTGATCCCACCCCCAGATCCAACAGAGTTCTACACTGATCTCTCACCTTTTCTTTGCCATTTATGGATTGATAATTCTGGAAACCACTACTGCTGCTGGTGATCCACTCTCTCAAAATCTGCTGCAGCTACTGGTGGGGCCACCCTGAGGCTAAAAGCACCAGGTCTTGTGGAGCTGGGCTCAGGTCCCAGCATGCTGACAAGCCCTTCCTGTTCTGCTGCCTGGCTTCCTTCAGCAGATTTGTTTCTCTGTATCACTTTGTTTAGAGTCTATCATTTGTTTAGAATCATATTTTGCAGGTATTTGAGGTAGTTATCAGGGAAGCTCACAGAGTTTTCCTGCTCCTGTCCTGCTATCTTGGCTCCACTCAAATGATGGACCCTTACAATGTCATTTGCTTCCCTTTGCCCAACTCTGGTTTTCAAGAAATTATTTCCTTCCTTAAGTTTTGTGTTCTTTATTTCAAATTGTTTGCCTTTCTTTTCATAATTTTCTTGATATGGAATAGGATCTCTCTTTTTTCTAATTTCTCATCAGTCTCCCTTATTTCATTTTTAAAGTCCCTTATAAGTTCTCCTATGAATGTGTGTGTGTGTGTGTGTGTGTGTGTGTGTGTGTGCATGCACAGAAGCCCATGCTTGGGACCATTTGATGTTTCTCATTGAAAAAGATGTGACCTTTTTAGCTCCATTATCTTCCTCTGTATATAAGCCAAGATCTTCTCTATCCCCATAGTAACTATCTATGTTGGGTTCTTTCTCCTTTCTTGTTCTTATTCATGCATTTACTTATTTATTTGTTTGTTTTTTGTTTGGTTATTTTTTATTTATTTTATTTCTGCAGCTCTTAATCTGGTTAAGTTTCTTCCTGAAGTATGAGGAGTAATGCGTCAAGTCTCAGGTCCTTCTTGCTATTATTTTTGGTGGCCTTTCTGGATGGCTTTACCTTGGTCTTTCCTCTCTACTCCTAAGCAACAGCTAGATCTCCTTCCTGGTCATGCTGTCCTACAAATTATCTTACTCCATACTGTCCCTTCAGTGACTACAGAGTCCAGCTATCCTTTCTTCCCTAGAATTGAAGCCAGGGACTCTTCTTTCCTGCAAGTGCCCACAGCCAGTAGGGTCCTCACCCTTTAGTGCTACTCTACTCACCATCTGTGTGCTATCTCTTTCTGCAGTCACAGCCCCAGATACATCTGATCAGCACAGTTCTGCTTGGCTTTTCGTTACAGTAGAGGGTCCTTCAATCTTCTCCTCAGTCATCAGAACCCTACACTGTCTCTGAGATGAAAGATTCCAAGGCTGAGGCTGCCTCCCATCCCCAGCTGCCCCTATTGTGTGCTGGTTGCTGATTTTACAGAGTTGGTCTGGAGGTGTTTGTACTTCATTCTGGCTGAAACTCTTCCCTTGGAGGTCAGGTCTTTTCTGGAATCTTCTTAGTCTGTCTTAGGAGAACAATTGCCTTACACTGATTTTTGTTGATTTCTACTGCTCTACCTTCCCTCTGAAGCAATATTCTCTCTCTTTTTTTGGAGAAAATTTGGAGAGCCAAAAATGTTCTGACCTTCTCTACCATCTTCCCAGAATCCTCTCAGAAGCAATGGATATTGAAAAGAAAGGCATTCAGTATTGATATCAGGAAATTAAAACAAAACCCTTTACATGTGATTAGATGTATCCAAAAGTTTAATTCCCTTCCATATGGGATAATAGGTCCTCATCTCCTACATGAAATCTTTTCCATGATTTTTCCTAGTTTCTTAATACTTCCCTACTAAATCAATCATGTATTATTTTCATATTGTTTCTGTCTATATTTATATATGTTCATAGTTCTCTCCACTAGAATATAAGGTCTTTGAAGGCAGGGAGTATCTGAATTCTTTTTGTATACCTGGCACTAAGCAATGCGCCTGGAATATGAGGACTAACTATGTAATAGTTGATTGATTCAAGCAGAAGGTAGATTTACCAGCTATTGGACATATGTTAGTGAGTATTCTATTTTAGGGGTGGCATTGGTCTGGCTAGCCATCAAGGGTCTCTACTAGAGGTAGCTATGTGACTTAGTTGACAGAGTTGTGGACCAAGGGTCAGGAAGATTCATCTTTGTGAGTTCCAATTCACCCTTAGACACTAACTAGACAAGTCACTTAACTCTATTTTTCTCAATTCCCTCATCTGTGAAATGAGCTAGAGAAGGAAATGGCAAAGTATTCTGGTACCTTTTTCAAGCAAACTCCAAATGAGGTCAGAAAGAGTCAGACATGACTAAAATAATTTAACAACAAATGGTCTCTGCTGATTAAAATTTTGTGATTCTGATTTCCTCACATCATACCTTCACCTATACCTCTGGCCCCAACTCTATTGAAGTTATATTACTATTTATTAAGCATATACTGCATGTATGGCACTCTATACATTACTGAGGATTTTAAAAAGTACAATTATTATATTTCTACCCTCTAAGAGTAATGATTAAAATACAAACAACCACTACATTTGTAGCTTAATATTTTCTTCTTGACTTTGAAACTTATGTCAACATGAAAACAGAAGATTATATTTCACTACACTAAGAAAAAATTGTCTTTTTAAGGTCCTTCCACTCCATTCCTGGTGCACTGTTGAAGCCTTTTATGAGGACAAAAAGGTTCTGTGTTCTCAGTAGTTCTTTATTTTACTTTATTCTATAATTTCTAAAAAATTATTTCTCTAAACTGTTTCATACCAATTGATTAATTTAACAATCACACACACCCAGAGAAGGTAAAATTCTTTAAAATACAAATTTTAAATATTTTGTTGTCATGATGAGGACAATTAAGATGATATGATGATGGTGATTCACACGAAGTGCTTTACATTGGATCCTTAGACTCATACTTGGAAGGGACCTTAGGGGTCATTGAGTCCAATCAAAGCTTAGTGAATCTGAAAGTCATAACAATATAGTGAGGTGGACGCTATTAGTATTTTCTTTTTATAGACTTGGAAAATGAGGCTCAGATAAATTAATTGATAGGATAAGAATCACACAATCAATGCAGTGACATATCAATATAGCAGTACTCTATATTTGGGAAAGGGGATTTCTCACAAATTTAAGTACTCTTAATACTGGAGTTGTAATTTTAATACAATTTAGCAAGATAGTACAATACAGCTTGGGATCTTTAGTATTCTAACCTTTTCTTTATCCTGTACTTTTCTTATCTCTCTAAAAATCACAGAGCTCAATAATAAAGAGCTTCCTAGCACTTTGGAATTTAAGCAAGAAATTGTTAGCAAAGGAGAAGACAATATGAGTTCCATTTACATTGGCAGTTTTAGTAACTTCAGGGAAATCCCTCAGTTTCCTCATTTGTAAAATGAACTCATACTTATTTCTTAAGCTACTTCCAAGGGTTAGCATGGGAATATTGAAAAATGCATTTGGAATACAAATGATAAACTGTAAGAAAAGTTCCATGTCTGACAATGGAAATGGGCACATGATTTGAGGTGACCCAAACTCCTATCTTCCCCATAATTGAAAACATTTAGACTATATATTGACATTGTCAGTGCTTCTACCTGAATGTACTTTTGACAATTGTAAAATGTACAATGAATTGTTCTACTGGTAATTTACGGATGAATAAGTATTTAGAGTCAGCATAAATAGCAATATTATCAAAACAGGAAATGTTTTAGTCATGGTTAATATTATGTAAAAGAACTAGTGCTGCCTTGTTCTTCCTAAAATTGGGCTAGGAAGTTTTGGGGAATGAGAGAACCATAAGCAATATGTATAATATGATAAACAAGTCCTTTTGTGAGTTTGAAAACATTTACACATTTGTAGATCCCATTGTATTCATTATTTACTGTTATTTGGGTAATATGGTGTGTAACTTAATACAATTGATTATTCTTTTAATATTATGTTCAGAGTACATGGCTGCCAGTCACTGTCTGATGCAAAAAACTTCAGTAGTTCCCCATTATATATAGGACAAAATACTTCTTTGTTGTCAGTGTTAGGAGATACTAGTATGAAAGGATTTCCTTATCTAGACATGTGCAGGTTAGTTGATAAAAAGGGGTAAAAATTAGGATAGTTGTGAGAAACACAGAAAAAAAAACAACAGCCATGAAGAGAAGAGACCCTGAGGTTAAAGACTGAAGTGTCCTATTTCCAAGAATCAAATGTACAAATGACTGGCTTGAAGATTCTGAAGGTAATAGCTAGGCATCCATAATTCCTAGAATTCTTTGGAGATGATGGGAGATATGTATATTCTCTAGTCATAGTTTTGTTGTTATTGTTGGTCAGTCATGTACAACTCTTCAGGAACCCATTTGGGCTTTTCTTAGGAAAGATGCTGGAGTGGTTTTCCATTTCTTTCTCCAGCTCATTTTACGGAGAAGGGACTGACACAAACAGGGTTAATGACTTGCCGAGGGTCACACAGCTAATAAAAATGTGAGGCTGGATTTGACATCACTAAGAAGAGTCTTCTTGGGGCAGCTAGGTGGCGCAGTGAATAGAGCACCGGCCCTGGAGTCAGGAGTACCTGAGTTCAAATCCGGCCTCAGACACTTACACACACAAAAAAACTAGCCGTGTGACCTTGGGCAAGTCACTTAACCCCAAATGCCCTCCAAAAAGCAAAAAAAAAAAAAAAAAAAAAAAAAGAGTCTTCTTGATTCCGAGCTCAGTGTTCTCTCTTGGTTTATCACAATGAGAAAAGGGTTAATTATCTCACAAAAGGAACACTTCTTTTGATCACTAGGGTTGCAGAACCAGCCTGAGCTGAGCCCATCTGAAAATCTGTCTCAGCAGAGACCTCTTATAGTTCTTCAGAGACTACAGAGATTGGACTACTAGCTACCACTTGAAAGGTTGAATGAAGAAATATAGGTGTTGCATCCACTTTTGAAAGAGAAGATTGGAGGGGGTGCAGCTAGGTACCACAGTGAATAGAGCCTGGTCCTGGAGTCAGCAGGGTTGAAATCTGGCCTCAGACACTTGAAACTTAACTAGCTGTGTGACCTTGGGCAAGTCACTTAACCCCAATTGCCCTGCCTTTCCCCCTCAAAAAGTACTATTAGAAAGAAGAGATTAGGGAAGCAAAAGCTGTTTGATTTTGGCATACCAGATACCATTGAGTTCACAGAAGATATTAAAATCATATGTTTCTATGGTTGTTTGGAAGTGTTGTTTAATTTCTCAAATGTATTCCATGGTGTTCTCTTCTTTCTATTCATGTCTAGACCCATTTCTTTATTCATCTGAAGTGCTTGTTCCAGATGTATTTATCCTAATTAAAATGGAAGTGTCACTTTCAAGTGTGAAAAATGCTTTATGAACACAGTATCCTTTAAACCTCACAGCAACCCTGTGATTTTGGTACCATTCTCTTATCAGCATGTTTATATGCTTGAAGAACATAATTTTGAGAGAGATTAAATAACTTTATGATCAAATAACGCATATACGCTGGAAATTAGATTCAGACCCATGTTTTTTTTTACAACTCAGACATTATCATCCTTAATAGAATGAGCCGTTAATAAATCTGTTATGTGATGATGGCCCACTTCAATGGGCAGTTTTATCCAGCTGCAAACTTTACTTTCAACAATTGGTATTCTTTCTCTTCTTGATTTTTCCAGTGCACAAAGTTGGAACACAAATGCATTGTTGGTGGAATTGTGAACAGATCCAACCATTCTGGAGAGAAATTTGAAACTATGCCTGAAGGGCTAGAAATCTATGCATAGTCTTTGATCCAGCAATACCAGTACATTATCTGTATTCCAAATAGATCATGAAAAGGGGGAAAAGGATCCACATATACATAAATATTCATAGTAACTCTTTCTGCTGTGGCAAAGAACTGGAAACTGAGAGGATGCCCAACAATTGGGGAATTCCTGAACAAGTTGTGACATATGAATGTTATGGAATATTATTGCACTATAAGAAATGATGAGCAGGTGGATTTCAGAAAAAAAGAAAATCTGGTAAGACTTACATGAACTGATGCTGATTGAAGTGAGCAGAAGCCGGAGAACACTTTAAGTTGTAAGAGCAACATTGTGTAATGATCACCTTAACTCTTCTCAACTGCAAACTATACTTGAAATAACAGGTATTCTTTCTCTTCTTGATTTTCCCAGTGTGGATTTCTAAGTCTATTACTTTTTTCCTATTGTGGACAATTGAAAATATCTGGCTTTTTTCCCAGAGGGCATTGTAATTCTAACAATATTGTCCACAAACAGAAATATCTGTGGAACTTCTTCATGTTTTAAGTATTTATAGCAAATCTTCTATTTGTGCTTCTTGGAACACCTTGTCCATGACATTGGTAAGAACCTCTAATAAGTAGATTTCTATCTATTTTATACCTCTTCTTATAGTGAAAAAAAGAATATATTGATCAAAGTTAACTCAATGGTTTTGACTATGAAGAAATTACGTATTATTTAAAATATTCATAGAAATATGTTTTTATCAGAAGCAGAGATATCCTGTAACTAGATCAAACTATGCCTTGAGAGTTTATTGTTAAGTTTTCAGTGTATTTATAACTTTAAAATGAGCAAAGTCTACATAGCATGACTTGATTTATTATTTTCTTTTTTCCTTACATAAAAATGTTAATAATGCATATAAAACTTAAAAGTCATTTGAGAAATGTATAAGAATAATAGTCACTCCTCAGTAGATAAATGGTCAAAGGTTATGACCAGCCAGTTTTCAGATAAGGAAATTAAAGTTATCTATAGTCACATGAAAAAATGCTCTAAATCACTATTGATTAGTGAAATGCAAATTAAAACAACTCCAAGGTATAACCACATCCATCAGATTGCCTTATATGACAGAAAAGGAAAATAATAAAGGTTGGAAAAGATGTGGGAAAATTGGAACATTAATGAATTGTTGGTGAAGATGTGAACTGATCCAACCATTCTGGAGAACAATTTGGAACTACACTCAATGGGTTACAAACCTGTGTTTACCCAGCAATACCACTACAAGATCTGTATCCTAAATAGATTATTAAAAAGGGAAAAGGATCTCCATGTACAAAATATATTTATAGCAACTCCTTTTGTGGTGTCAAAGAATTGTAATTTGAGGGGATGTCCAATAATTGGAGAATGCCTGAACAAGTTTGCTTTATGAATGTAATGGAGTACTATTGCACTATAAAAAATGATAAGCAGGAAAATTTCAGAAAAAAACCTGAGAATACTTACCTAACCTGTTGCTGAACAAAGTGAGCAGAACAAGGAGAACATTGGACACAGTAACAACAACATTAGATAGGCTTAGCTCTTCTTAGCAATATGGTGATCCAAGAAAATTCCAAAAGTCTTGTGATGGAAAATGCTATCTGCATTCAGAGAAAGAAGTGTGGAGTGTAGATGCAAATCAAAGCATACTATTTTCACTTTTTTGTTTTGTCTTTCTCCTGGTTTTTCCATTTTGTTCTGATTCTTCTTTCACAACTTGACTAATAAATAAATATTTTTAACATGATATTATATGTAGAACCTATGTCAGATTGCTTGCTGTCTTATGGATGGAGGGTAATAGATGGAATTTGGAACTCAGAATCTTACAAAAATGAATGTTGAAAGCTATCTTTATGTGTAATTGGAAAATAGTAATATGATTTTAATTGTTTAATTTTAATTTATTTTCTTGATTACAGCATTCATTTCCAGTTTTGACTTACAAATTTTCTCTTCTTCTTTCCCCTACCCCCAATCCCAAAACAGTGATCCCACCGTGAAGCCCCTCCCACAATCTGTTCCCTTTTATGTCCTCCTCCAACGCCCCTCTAACTTTCTAATAGGGCAGGAAGGGTCTCCCTACCCCAGTCCCTGTATGTCTTATTTCCCAGTTGCATTTGATTGTATAGCTTTAATTTCTAGATTCTTGCAATTCTTCCCTTGTCACCACTCCCACTGGAAGGAATAGCAATTCAATACAGGCTGTACATGTGTAATTACACAGAACATCTCCATGGTGAGCATATTGTGAGAAGCTGATTGTATGTCCCTCCTTCCTATCCTGCACCCCCCCTTGTTTTGTTCTCTACCCTGTCCCTGTCCCTTTACTGAGGTGTGTGCTTCCCGCAAACCTCCCACCACCACGCCCTTCCCTCCATCGCCACTCCTCCCATCCCCATCCCCCCTACTCTCCTGTGTGGCAAGATAATCAGTTTAGAGTTTATGTCATTCTTTCCCTAAGCCAAATATAATGAGAGTAAATGAAAGTAAAGTTGTAACAGTTATCACTTGCCTCTTGTATATGGAATGATTAGCCCCATTTTGTCTCTCCCTGACTCCTCACATTCAAGTCCTCTCCCACTTCAAAATTTCACCTTTTGAAGTATCATCTCTTCCTAATCAATTGATCCTGAACTCTCTATGTACACATATAGACCCATGCTCAGATATGTATTCATACGCATACATACCCTCCTTTATAGACAGATGAGTAGGTATACATATATGTATACATTTGTATTCCCTTCACCTATCCTCATACTAAGAAAATTTTCACAAGTCACTGTTATTGTTTTTGCATATTGACATGTAAACAGTTCAACTTTGATAACTTCCTTATGATTTCTTTCCAATGTTTACCTTCTTATGCTTCTTGTGCTTGAGGGTCAAATTTTCTGTTCAGTTCTGGTTTTTACATCGAGGATGCTTGAAAATCCTCTACCTCACTGAATGACTATATTTTCCCCTGGAACATTATACTCAGTTTTGCTTGGTAGGTGATTCTTGGTTTTAATCCCAGCTCTCTTTCTCTCCGGAATATCATATTCCAGGCCCTTCGATCCCTCAGTGTAGAAGCTGCCAGATTCTGGGTTATCCTAAGAGTGCTTCTGCAGTATTCAAATGGTTTTTTCTTGGCAGCTTGTAATATTTTCTCCTTGGTGTGGAAATTCTGGAACCTGGCAATAACATTTCTAGGAGTTTTCTTTTGGGGATCTTTTTGAAGAGGTGATAATGGATTCTTTCAAGTTCTATTTTGCCCTCTGATTCTAAAATATCAGGGCAATTTTCTTT
>JAQQSW010006057.1:0-14039 GCA_028646575.1 Pseudocheirus occidentalis | reverse complement strand
AGCTGTGTGACCTTGGACAAGTTACATAACCCCAACTGCCCTCCAAAAAGCAAAAAAAAAAAAAAAAAAAACCAAAAACCCAAAAAAACAAATTCTTAAAAATCCCTGAAAAGTTAAGCAAAAAACATAAAAGTGACTGTGAATGATTGTGCACTGAATTGTATGTATACTTACGGTAGAAAGGATAGCTATGTACCTTGTTATTATTAATAATGATGATGATGATGTTGCAGGGAGCAGTCCACTGTATTGTTGACTGTCTTTATACTGTTAGAGAAAGACAGAGAGAAAGAGGGAGAGAGAGGGAGAGAAAGAGAGAGAGAGAGAGAGAGAGAGAGAGAGAGAGGGAGGGAGAGAGAGAGAGGGAGAGGGAGAACAATTCTTGTAGCACCTCACACCTATCAGATTGGCTAAATGCTGGATGTCAGAGGGGATGTGGCAAAACTGGGACACTAATGCACTGTTGGTGGAGCCATGAACTGACCCAATCATTCAGAAGAGCAATTAGGAACTATGCCCAAAGAGCTATAAATTGTTTATAACCTTTCATCCAGCAATACCACTGTTGGGTCTGTATTCCAAAGATATCCAAAACCAGGGAAAAGGACCCCTATGCACAAAAACATTTATAGCAGTTCTTTTTGTGGTGGCTAAGAACTGGAAATCAAAAGGATACCCATCAACTGGGAAATGGCTAAACAAGCTGTGGTATACAATTGTAACGGAATATTATTGTGCTATAAGAAATGACAAGCAGAATGATTTCAGAAAAACCTGGAAAGACTTACACAAACTGATGCGTAGTGAAGTGAACAGAACCAAGAGAATGTTGTACACAATGTAAGAGCAATATTATTCGATGAAGTGAATGACTTAGCTATTATCAGCAATAAATGATCTAAGACAATCCAAACAGATTAATGATGAAGCACAGTATCTGACTCCAGAGAAAGAACAAATATTGATTAAATATGGACTGAAGCATGCTATTTTTAACTTTTCTTTCATTTTTTTCTTTTGAGCCTTCCTGTACAAAATGACACAACTGCACATGTATAACCTATAGCTGACTGTTTACAGTCTGGGGGCGGGGGAGGTAGAGATAGAATCTGGAACACTAAAGTTGGGGTTTTTTAATATTTTAAAATTGTTTTAAATGTAATGGGGGAAGATAAAATATATTTTTAAAAATAATTCTTCACAATTGTTTATCACATAATATTTCATTAAATTAATGGAAGAAGAGAGAGACTAAAACTAGGAGTTGTTTTTTTTGTTGTTTTTTAAGTGAAGTGAACTACCTGACATGGAAATTTTCTCCACTGATGTAGATCAGCTGCTGTTCTATAACTTAAACTCCCATAAAGCGGCCTGAGGTACCCAGAAGAGATGCCATTATCTACCCAAGATCATCCAGCTAGTATGTATCTAAATCAGGTCTTTTAGACTTCAAGGCTGAGTTGCCTAATCTACTTCAGGGGCCTCACTTTACATTCATATACTGGTACTTAATTCAACCATTACCCCTCTGGGAATATGGTTTGTTTACATTTTTTTTTTTTGCTATTTACATAATACTACTTCAAGGGCGGCTAGGTGGCGCAGTGAATAGAGCACCTGCCCTGGAGTCAGGAGTACCTGCGTTCAAATCCTACCTCAGACACTTAACACACACACAAAAAACTAGCCCTGTGATCTTGGGCAAGTCACTTAACCCCAATTGCCCTCCAAAAAGGAAAAAAAAAGGATAACATAGTACTACTTCGTACAAAAAGGTTTTTTTTTTCTCTCTGTCAATAACCTCTTTACAATATAAATCTAATAGAGGAATTATTGGGTCACAGAATATGAAAATTAAAAAAAATTTATTATATAATTCCACATTGCTTTCCAAAACAGAATGATCGCCTTACAGCTTTACTAATAGTGAATTATTGCTCCTAATTTTTGCTGTACCCCAACACTGAATTTAAAAAAAAATCTTTTACTGTCTTGGATGATGCTGATACAGTTAGGCCATATACCTCAGAGTTCTTTTAATAATGTTCATGGGCTCCTGAGAATGTGTATTGAAAATAACTAAAAATGAGTTGCTTTCAAACTAACCTAAAATCTCTGTTACCTGATACAATAACAGCCTCGCTCAATCAAGCCTGAATATTCTGAAGAACATAAACAAAGTACAGATGTATTATCTTACAGGCAGCATTAAGCGTCACATATTCATTTTTAATTTTTCAAATGAATAAGAAATGAGGCAAGAAAGCCATTTGGCACTTAAAAGTTATTGAAGTTCCCGGGGGAATGGTAACCAAGTACAAGAGGGCAGTTTAGGGGGACTTGGCATTAAGATGTGCCTGAATTCCCAGAGGGTTGGAAGAAGAGAAGTCAGGATATTCCCAATTCACAGCTCAGGCAGTATAAACTGTTAAGAGTAGGCAGAGCTTCAGCGCCCATTGGAATGGTGAACAGTTCTAACTGGGTCAGCCAACTAAAAAAACCAGGAAAAAGAATCTCAGAGGAGCGGGGTTCCCTAGGTCTAGCTGGCACCGATGTAAACAGGTGGGGGAAGGCGCGGCAAAGGTTAAAACTCAGGTAAGCCTGAGCCTGCCCAGACTACAACTCCCAGATCCCTCTGCTGTGGATCCTCCCCCCACAACCCCCCGACAGACACCCTTCCCTGGCAGCGCCCACCTGCCAGAGGCTGGGAACAGCGCCCCGAGGAAGGAGCTGAGCTGCCAGCCAGGGCCGACAGGTGGGAAGCGGGCTCCGGGAGAGCCGGGGGAGGGGCCCGCCGCAGGAGGCGCCTCGGGGGGAGCTGCCAAGGCCTGGAGAGGGTTCGGAGAGCCCCGAAGCCCGCAGGGATGGCGCTGGCTGCAGCGGCTGCGGCTGCGGCAGCGGGAGTGAGCCAGGCTGCAGTGCTGGGCTTCCTGCAGGAGCGCGGGGGCAAGGTGCGCAACTCGGAGCTCGTGAGCCGCTTCAAGCCGCTGCTGGACGCCGGGGACCCGGGCGGCCGGGCTGCCCGAAGGAGATGCTTCAAGCAATTCGTCAACGACGTGGCGGTGGTCAAAGAGCTGGACGGGGTCAAGTTCGTGGTGCTGCGCAAGAAGCCGCGCGCCTCCTGCGCCCCGGGACCCGCGCCCCCTACGCCGCCCGAAGCCGCCGCGGAGCCGTTCCTGGGGGACCCGCCGACCCCAGAGGCCCAGGAGCTGGCCGCGGACTCTCGGGCTGAGCAGCCACTGCAAGCATCCCCAGATCCAGCCGCCGCCCAGGAGCACAGATCTCCATCCCCGCCGTCGGAGGAGCTGCTCGCGTCCCTGCTATCAGAGGAGCTGTCCCCGTCCCCGCCGTCGGAGGAGCTGCCCCCGTTCCCAGACCTGAAAGAAGCAGCCGCTGCCGCTGCCCCAACCCCAACTCCAGCCCTGCCGTCCAGGGACCCGCTCGCGGCCCCTCCACAGACCCCGGCTGCGCCCGGGGAGCTGCCCCCGCTCCAGCCGCGGAAGCCCTGCATGCTGCCTGTTCGCTGCGTCCCGTCGGTGATCCGGGTCCGGGCTGAGGAGCAAGGCCTGCGGCGGCAGCTGTCGGAAGAGCCCGCCTTGGCGGCTTCGTCCCTGCTGCCCGTGCCCGGGGACTCCCCGAGGCTGCGGCGCAGGCTCTCGGTGGAGGAGCCTGGCCTGGGTCTCGCACTGGGGGGCGGCCGCTCCCCTCACCTCCGGCGCCTGTCCCGGGCCGGCCCGCGTCTGCTGAGCCCCGAGATCGAGGAGCTGCCTTCCGCCGTCCCCCAGCCCCCGCCGCCGCCCACCGTGCCCTTGGAGCCGGCCGAGCACGAGTGGCTGGTGAGAACGGCCGGTGGGCGTTGGACTCACCAGCTTCACGGGCTGCTGCTGCGGGACCGGAGCCTGGCGGCCAAGCGCGACTTCATGTCCGGATTCACGGCCCTGCACTGGGCCGCCAAAAGCGGCGATCGCGAGATGGTGCTGCAGCTGGTGGAAGTGGCGCGGCGCTGGGGGGCACCCGTCGACGTGAACGCCCGCTCCCACGGCGGCTACACCCCGCTGCACCTGGCTGCCCTGCACGGCCACGAGGACGCGGCCATCCTGCTAGTGGAGCGCCTCGGGGCGCAGGTGCTGGCCCGGGACCACAGCGGGCGGCGCGCCTACCAGTACCTGCGGCCCGGCGCCTCCTACGCGCTGCGCCTGTTGCTAGGCGACCCCGCCCTTCGCAGCCCGGCCGAGCACGAGGGCCCTGCCCGGCGGCCTGTGCAGGTGGCCGCCTCCATCCTCAGCTCCACCACCAGCGCCTTCCTGGGCGTGCTGGCCGACGACCTGATGCTGCAAGACCTGGCCCGCGGCATCAGGAAATCCGGCTCCTTCAGTAAGTTCCTGGGCGCCTCCCCCATGGCGCCCCGAAAGAAGGCCAAGGCCAGACCGGGCCTCCCCACCTTCCCTTCCGCGTCCATCCAGGCCTCCACGGCAGGGTCCAAGCGCTGGCCAGGCACAGACCTCTTCCAGAGCCGTTAGCCCGGTGTCGTCTCACTGGTAGGCCTAGCCACCATTGGCCGGCCTGCCACCCCTTGGCATCCATACTTGGCACGGGCTGCCCAGTCCGACCTTGTCACATCCCCCAGTCTAGGCCTCCCTGTGGTGCTGGGCCCATCGGTTCGTGCCTGAACCTCCGGTGGGCATCAAACCCTCAGAGCATTCACTTCTTTAGAAATTAAATGTATATTTTTAACTTAGACCGTGGGTACTAAGACTGAAAGGCTAAAAAGGGCAGCAGCTGGTCTGGTCCCCTAACTGAACATGACTCAGTGTTTATTGATTCTCTGTCTGCCATACTCCTAGGCCAACACCAGTGACCTGGTGTAAACGACTTTTGGGGCCAGTCCCTGTCATCTGGCTCTGCCGGGTGTGATGGGTTGGCAAATCAATTGTATTTTGTTTCTAAATGAAGAGAAGAATCTGTATTTTATAATGGTCTGCCGTTTTTTGTTTTTGTTTTTGCGGGGCAATTGGGGTTAAGCGACTTGCCCAAAGTCACTCAGCTAGTGTGTCAAGTGTCAGAGGTCGGATTTGAACTCAGGTCCTCCTGACGTTCACCTGGCTGGTGCTCTATTCACTGTGCCACCTAGCCGCCCCTGGTCTGCCGTTTTTGAAATAGTTTATTCTCTTTTTAGGCAAGGTCTTCATTAAAGGGTTTGTTAACCTTTGGTTAACATTTGGTTAATGCATAGTTAACATTTCAAACACCATTTTAAAGAAGAGCAGATATAAAAGGAATGTTTTATATCTAGCCATCCAAATCTCCTGAAATTTCTTACCTACCTCATTTTAGAAAACCTGGCACAGAGCAGCCATTGTGACCATTGTGAATGTAATTCCAATTGTACTGTGAATGTGAAATGGGATTCTTCTTGCAAGGACATTTTATACTTTAAAAAGAAGCAATGCCCAGATATTTGCTAGTGGAACATAGAGCTAATCATTAAAGAGGGGATTTATGCAGTAGTTTTCCCTTGATTTTTATGGTCAAATTTATTTAAATTACTGATTTACTTGTATAAATGAATTTGGTGGCACTTGACACCGGTCAGTCCACTTTTTTTGTATGAAATATTGTGAATGTTTTAAAAATCCTGTGCTGTATCCAGTACCTCTGTGCCATATGTTTTAATCTGTGAATCCGATGTCTTGTTTTGAGCCTTACAGATGTTTGTTTGTTGGCATTATACAATATGGCATGCTAAATATTTAAAGAAAAAGGTGAAACAGCATTCCAACTGAAAAGCAACCTGTTAATTATTGTCTACCCAGAAGGAATGATTTCTGTATTTCGGCTTTGAACAAACAGGAAGGCTATGGTACCAGTTTTAATAGGTTGTATGACAGAAAACATTCTAAAATATCAGGGCATCAATTTGCTCAGTGATCTTAGACTTCAGTTTCTTCATATGTAAAATGAGGGGGTGGAGATAAGTGTTCTCTGCTCTTTTCAAGCTCTAAGATTTTATGATTGTAATGGAGTGTTTTTCTAATTATAAGGTACCTAGGCAACCTTTTTCAATCAAGTGATGTTCCCATTTCTACAAGTTGTCTTAGTATCCAAGGGATAGACTAGTTTTCTATTGTAAAAGTTATTGCTTTTCCTTAAGACAATACTACAGGGGCATTTGAAATTGTTTGGAATGTTTTTATTCTGGAATAAATGAAAAGAATACTTCCTTTTTTCTCTCTGATGTACTTCAATGAAACATTTCCGCTCCATTATATAGTGTTATAATTTGTTCTTTCTTCCCCATAGTACATTTTGGAATACTTAATATTTGAAAGATTATAGATTATTTGCAGTTGAGGAAGGTTTTTCCATATGTTAAAATGGCATAATAGAAATAAACATGCTACAGTTCAGCAAGTTCTTCTATTGAACTTTTAGTTACTAGCCTAAAAATGTTACCATTGTGAAAAGCCCATTTAAATCTATGGAAAATGCCCATTTAGATCTATTGCTTTCCAAGAAAAGTCACAGTGTAACAATCTGAGTAACTGTCGTTCTTGAAAGGTAAAATACATACCATTTGTACAGTGAAATTGTGTGAGCATCTCTCCCAATTTAGGGCAGCCATGATTTGGAAAGGGAACTTAGCTTTTATGTGTTAAAAGACACTGTTCCTTGAAGGGCTATCAGAACCGAAGACAATGTATTTTTGAAATTATAATGTGTTTATAAAAAGGTTAGAGGATTCAGCCCCACAGGTGTCCACAGATATCCTTGGGTTGGTGGAAAGGGCTCTGTTTCATTTGCTTCCTCAGTGACTTTTGGTGGCAAATCCATTTACCTCCTTTAGCCTTGGTTTCCTCACCTTAAAAAAAAATGCAACTGAATGGTCCTACCTCTAGGGCTTACAAGCTTAATATGAAAACCTACAGTAAGTGGCAACTAGGTATCTCACAAGGCCTTAAGAATAAGAACTCTCTTTTCTGGACAGCTCACAATTAATCTTAGGCTTTTTCCAGACGGTCAGTCATTGAAGAAATTAGACATTGCAGTGGGTTTTAGAGGTTGGCTGGCCAAGGACCTCTTCTGCCTCTTTGCCTTGCCTGAAGTCCCAGGTCTAACATGCCAACCCTGGGGCAGCCCTCCTAGAGGAAGAGGGTGCTCCCTGCCCTGTTCTCCACTCTCCCTAGGCCGCTTCCTGGCATGGGCTGACTTGGTCTTTTCTGTCGTCTGTGGGTCAGGTCCCCAAAACATCCTTTCAAAACATCCCAAGATCACAAGAGCTGCATCTTTTCCCCTTTGGTGAAATGAGTTTGGAGGTCACTGAAACACCTATCAAATAAACAGCTGCTCCTTCCACTCTACCCCCCCCCAAAACGAAAACTCAACTTTGGTCCCGTGTTTCATTGTTATAGGGAATTCCTAGCTGAGAGAACTTTCTCTACCAATGCAGGTTGGTCCTTTGTAACTTGAGTATTGCCTATGACCCTGAAAGGTTAAACGTCTAAACCCAGGTTCACACAGCCTGTACATGTCTGAGGAGGAGCATGAATGAGGACTTCCTGGCACAGAGGCTAGCTCACTTAAATTTTAAAAAATCATTATAAGCCAATAGCAAAGTAAAATTTGCTTCACAGAAATCTGGTATAATTTTAAGAACTTGTATTTACAATAACTTAGCTACCTTAGGTTCAGCTATGACCTCTATGCTAAGGAATCTCAGATCTACATAACTGGATCTTTCTCCTGAGCTCCAGTCCCACATCTCCAACTGCCTGCTGTATAGTCCCATCTGGATGTCCCATAGATACCCCAAATTCAGTATGTTCCCCCAAATCCACTCCTCCTCCTAATATCCTTTTTTCTATCAGGGTTTCATCACCCTTCCTGAACCCTTCAGGTTCTCAACCAGAGAGTCATCCTTGACTTCACCCTCACCGAATCCAACTTGCTGAGCAACTATTATGTACTAGGTACTAAGCCAGTGACTGTATACAAACACAAAAATGACAGTCCCTGCTCTCAAGTATCTTACTTGTCTATCATATACAGCACATACAAGGGGCAGCTAGGTGGTATAGTAGATAGAGCATCAGACCTGCAATCAGGAAGATCTGAGTTCAAATTTGGCCTCAGACTCTAGCTGTGTGACCCTATTTGCCTCAGTTCCTCATCTGTAAAAATGGGGACACACTAGAGAAGGAAATGGCAAGCCACTTTTTTTCTCAAGGAAACTCAAGTCCAAGGAGTCCCAAGAGCCAACATGACTGAACAGCAAAGGTGTTCAGAGATAAGTATATGCCAACAGATCTAAAGGAAGTCTGAGGTGCTATTCTGCAGAGATGCAATCTTACACCCATGCCATTTTCTCCACTCACACAGCCAGCACCTTAATTCAAGCCCTTATCCCATTTCTCCTACACTGTCCCAATAGGCAATTGAGGTCCCTGCTTCTAGTCACTCCTTAACACACTCCATCCTCCACACCACACCAGCTTGGTATTTCGAAAGCTTAAGTCTGACCATGCTGTGCACATGCTCAGAAGCTTTGGTGGCTCCCTTTTCTAGTGTAAATACAAACTTCTCTGTTTGGCATTAGAGCCCATCACAATCTGATTCTGATTTGTCTTTCCAGGATAATTAGACATTACCCTCAACATGTATAGTATTTCTAGCCACAAGGGGATACTAGATGCTCCTAAAACTGACATTTCATTTCCTACCTCCATGCTTTCTTATAGACTGTGTCTCATTACTGGAATTCCCCTGCCCCTGCCCTTAACCTCCACATGTTGGGACCCCTCACTCCCTTTAATACTCAGCCCAAGGGCAGTCACTTTAACCAGCCCTCCCCCAACTTTGTGTTTATTTTTTAATATATTTTGTGTTTGCTTTCTCTCTGTACATACAATTTCTTCCCTCTCTTTCTTGCTCCACCCCCTGCCGCTGACCAAGATTAGCTCCTTGAACACCTGGACTGTTTCATGCCTAGCAGAGTGCCTGACACAGAGGTGCTTAATACATTTTTTTAAAATTAGATTGACAAAAATAGAAATCAGTCACTAAATTAGGGCAATTCTAATTGGCATTCTTTTGCAGTCACAAGGCTTTAATCAGTGTTAATTGTTAATATGCCACAGTCACGTAATATTTTAAACTTTAATATTTCACATTGTCTCCTTAGAGCTGACTCATTTCTCCCACCCTGCAAATAGAAGAGGAGATAAGTGGAATAGATAACCCTAAAGGTCAAGAAAATGGGCAGTGGGTAACCACCTTACTGGGCTTTTCACCACTCACATCTCTTCTATCAACCAATTCAATTCAAAAAGTATCTGCTGGGTTCAGGTACAATGTCAGGCCCTGAAGATTCAACAACAAAAAAGAAACAAAATCATTCTTACCCTTAAGGAGCTTCTGGTCCACTGGACCGAAACAGTATGTCTACATACAGGAAAATAGAATGGAGCCGCCACCTCTGAGAAGGTGAATAACCATGTGCTACATGTAGAGCCTGAAAAACTGCCTTTAAGGTTTTAGTAAACCTACATTAAGGCTGGGACTGCTTGTTCACCAGACTCCAATTGCCGAGGGCCCCCAAACCAGCCTTCTGTCTCACTAGACAGAATGGTTTTCCAAAGCTGGTTGTTAATGTTATCTTGATTTCTTTTCACCTTAATTAATTGCTATTTTCCTCCCCCCACCTTCTCCTCCCTGTGGACTTTGATCTGCAAATTAAAATTATTGCCAAAAGAGAAGTAAGAGTCTTAGTGTTGGTGAAGGAGTAAGAGCCTCAATCTATTCTAAGGCATCCTTGAATAAAGACTAGAAGATGGAAAAATGATACAAAAGCTTTATTTCATTTGAGCTGGAAAAATCCAGTTTTGAATTTCCAAGCTTTGGACTGCAGTGGGGATTAATTCTTCAACATGAGATCTGACCTCAACCAAATGAATTGAGAACAGTTTCCTACCCCTCCTCTTTTCCTACTCTGCTGCAATTCCTTTCATTGTCATTTCCTTTTTCCAGAGCCATAGTTTGACTAAAATTTCTTGTTATTTTATTTCTGACTTAAATGTGAACCAATAGTCCTGAGGGTTGGTTTCTAAGTGATTTGTACTAATGCAGATTCTCAAAGCTTATAAAATCCCCTTGACAAAAAGTACGGTTTTGTGCAGAGCGGATTGTTCAGAACAGCTTGATTGCTGGTTTGGGGCTGTGAGAAATGTTCCTTTTCTATTCATTTTCCAATTTACAGTTTAAATGCAAAAAGTACACAAATTAAGTCCCAATTATGAGAAAAGGTGGGGGTGGTAGCTGAAACTAGGGAGGCACCCTGTAGGGTGCCAGCCTCCTGTATCTCAGCAACCATTTCTTAGGATGGCTGAATATCTGGAAAGAGTCTGAACTTACCCAGGCTGAGGTGAGAAGAGTGGGGAGGGGAGAATAAGAGTAAAAGGGTAAAAGGCCAATCTTGAACCACAGTAATGTCCTTGTCAGGGACCTGGACAGAAATGCCATGAGCTGGTACAGAGGTGTACAAAAAAAAAAAAAGCGGCTTATTCAGCCATAACAGCCACTCAATGCAAGTGCAGGTAATAACTGAGGAAGAAAATTCAGGCCTAAGGAAAGCAGAGATGAAATGACCATTTTATTCCTACTGACAAGTGAGTCTCCACTTTGGCCCAAACCGCTCCTTTCTCTCATTGTGGGAAGGTTCCATTTTGCTGCATTTCCTATTCTAATAAACTGGGTAATGAGCCCCACAGCCAGACATTTCTTTTCAAAGATGTAGCTTTTCAAATGGAAAAAGAAAATCTGCTGAC
This sequence comes from Pseudocheirus occidentalis, assembly GCA_028646575.1. Lineage (NCBI taxonomy): Eukaryota > Metazoa > Chordata > Mammalia > Diprotodontia > Pseudocheiridae > Pseudocheirus > Pseudocheirus occidentalis. The sequence continues at coordinate 3,219 of JAQQSW010006057.1, read as the reverse complement.
ACCCATTCATCCCTTTGCAAAGTACTTGCCTCCCTGAAACTGCGGTGGTTTCTGTACTAGTTAGGAATGGGGGCAGTGCTTTGGATTTGGACTTGTTATTATATTGTAAGTTAAAAAACAGGATAGGGGTTAGTGCCTGAATGGGTGATTTCATTGGTACAGGGAGCTCCTAGGTGAGGGACTTCTCTGCCACTGCAAGTCAGCACCTTCATGCAAATTCTAGTCTTAGGGAATTGATGTTTTTTTCAGCTTTTCCAGAGTTTCATAGCCAGTCATGCGTCTAGCAGTGAACCAACATCTTCATGACTCCAAGGCCAATATGACACATTAGACATATTGTTGTTATTATGACACATTCTAGAGTCAGCAGTGCAAAATACCCTGTTTCCACTTTGAATAAGGTCTTCTCGGTCAATACTGAGCAACTGCTGAGCACCATTGTTGTTTGTCCTTGGTTCACAAAGAGGACCATGACATCAGGAAGGCAATGCCATGAATTGCAAGTGAATTGGGATTTAAGTGAGGCAGGGCTGCAAAAGGTCACCAGCCTTACTTTCTCCTCCAGAGCTATCTCCTGGAGATGGCCCCCACTGGGCAGAGAAGAAAAGGGAGAAAGAGTAACTGGAAGGAGGAAGAGAGAAGAAAGAGGAAGAGAAGGCAATCAGTAGCTCCTGGGTCCTTGGTTAAGAGGATAAGATTTTAGAACAGAAAGGAACCTTAAAAGGCTCAGGCTTTCTTAAGGAGGGCCACTGTACAGGAGAATAAAATACCCCATTATGGAAAAACCTAGAATTTAGGGCAATTCATTCCAGTAATCAGAGAGACCCTAATGTTGCATGGTCTACAGGGTTGAGGGAGTGTGTGACTTTTTTTTTAAGCTCTGGCTTCCCTAGCACCTTGAACTATATCTAGAAATATCACAGTAGGAGAATGAGATGAGGACAAGATTAGAACAAAAAGAAAAAATAAAGACTGTTCAGGCAAAAGAGAGGTTAAGTATAAAGAAGCTGCTTTTCTTTTTTAGAAAACCTTGAAAACTAAAGACCTCCCATGATTTTCAAAAGGAAAGAAGCAAAGTACAGTTCTAAAGTGTATATTAGTCTCCAGCAGGAGCCCTATGTTTTATCTAAAAAGGCATATGCACATTTTATTGTACTCAATAGCAGGGCTTTTATTCATGCTGAAGTATTAGCTATAAGACCATTTAAAATATAGAAATAACTTTGAATAAAAAAGTAAACTTCAAAGTAGAATTTTCTAAATCAGATGGACTTTGCATAGGATCTGTTGTTATAGGATTGTTAAAAGGTAAAATCTTTGTTCTGACCTGGCCCATTTTAATAAAACCAACTCAGGAAAATTAAGACAAAAAAGGGAGATTATTGAAGTATACCAATGCAGCAATGTTGTTTGTGGCCCTGACAATACAGACTGCCCCCTGCTTTTCTAGAAAAGAGTAAACAATTTCCATGTTAAGGGAAAGACAATCCTGATTGATACATTTTTCAATAAGGATGTGGGGTTAGGGGGCGGCTAGGTGGCGCAGTGACCCTGGAGTCAGGAGGACGTGAGTTCAAATCTGGCCTCAGACACTTGACACAAAAACTAGCCCTGTGATTTTGGGCAAGTCACTTAACCCCAATTGCCCTCCAAAAAGCAAAAAAAAAAAAAAAAGGAAGTGGGGTTAGGCCACCTCAGTTCCTTCCCTATTACCATATCATATCATGGGGAGATGGGATTAGCACTAAATAGATTCAATTCGTGTACATACAGACCACACTCTTCTGCAGACAGCCTGCAGAAAGTGTCAGTAAGCAAGGTTAAAACATGGGGTCACTTCAGAATGACTCCGCATCAGTGACTGATGTTATTATAAAATATCCCCCCTTTGATGCTGCCCATAGTCATGGTGCCCACCACAATCGCCTGGATATCATTCCTCTATCTCAGTCATCTCATCCTTGTTTCTGCTGCTTGAATCAATTTGAGTAAGCATTAGTATCTATAAGCTAGGGGACTTAAAATTATAACTAGAAACATGTACTGTGGCCATGAGTGATACAAAAGCAATCCCATGTTTTCTTCAGCGTCTTAAAGGTTTAAAAACTTAAACAGTCAGAATCTCATATATTCCTTAAGGGGGCAAATCTTTTTGAACAGACTCTATAGGTAACTAAATTAGGTTATCCTTAAGGAGATGAGCCTTTTTGAATAGACTCTATAGGTTGCTAAATTGGGTTACAGATTAAACTCCTTAGAAGGTTCACCATGAACTAATTTGAGAGAGGAGATTTATGTATCACCAAAGTAAGCAAGACAATTCAGTGTCAAAGAAATTCTTTTTATACAGTTAAGTTGGGTAATAACCTAATGATTTTGGGGAACTTCAGACTTCCTTTAGGTTTCCACCTAAGGAATATTGAAAAGTTAACATGATTATTCCCTAAGTCAAGTTTTGGTCAGATGAGGTTAATACAAACAGAAAATTTTCAGTTGACCAAAAGTCACAGGAGGAATGCCCCTGATCCCAAGCAATAAATAAAAGGAACTAGGGCATACCTCTCTTTCAGACCAACATAAACACCATGCAACAACATACCAAAGGAATACAGTAGTGATTGTCAATAATAAATAACCTCAAATCTCCTTGTAACCTAGTAACTACCTCCCAATATCCATTTAAATGAGCACGTTTCATCTTGAGTCACAAATGTCACATGCCTGGTCCCTGGAAACATCTCTTAGATACTCTGGAATAGGCTTCATTCTCAGGGCAGCTTTGAGGAGGGTTTCTGTCAGTAGTACATCTGCTTCTCTGGTTCTAAGTCACTTGCAGAGATTCCTAAGTAGTTCTGCTAAAATCTCTCCGTAACAAGACTCAATACAGTTTAGTATATCCTCCTAAACGTGCTTTTCCAATAGCTACTCCACGTGGGAAGAACTAGCTAAAAAGAACAACATGAAATTAGGGGCTCATAATTCACCTGAAACTTCAGAGACTTGCAGTTTTTATATCCCACTTGCTCTTTCCATTTATTTACCTGCTATAGGCCAGGACTCCTTAAACTGTTTCCACTCTGAAACCCTTTCCCTGTTTTTGTCCATTGGCATTGCATGGCCTGAGGCCATGCATAATGCAAAGTGCTCATGCTTTGTGTTCAGAATCAAGACTGAAGCGAAGTTGTGTGATTCAACACAAGCAGGCACTGCTAGAAACAC
>JAQQSW010006056.1:0-14039 GCA_028646575.1 Pseudocheirus occidentalis | reverse complement strand
TGCAACTAGGAATTAAGATATGCAGGGGCTGGGATAGGGAGACCCTCCCTGCCCTACCAGAAAATAGGAGAGCAGAGCAGGGGAGGGGCTTTACAGTGGGATTGCTGTTTTGGGGGTGGGGCGGGGGCAAGATGGGGAGAAGATTTGTGGTTCAGAAGTGTAATGAAAATGGGTGGTGTAAACAAGAAAACAAATAAAAATAAAGTTTAAAAAAGATTATACTATGAAAAAGTTAGAAGAAAAGCAGATCACATGCCTCTCAGAGCTACAAGTAGAAGATGTATTTTCAATCAAATGAGGGAGAGAGGCAATTGTAAAATATAAAGTAAATAACTTTATATGAAAACAGAAAAGCTTCCTCACAGACAAAATTAGTGTACCTAGGATAGATAAGAAGGGAAATGGTGAAATGGGAAAAAATATTTGTATCAAATTTTATGATTATTTGGTATCAAAGATTCTATGATATTCTGTGATTCTTTTTTTTGTAACCTCTTTATTTTGACAGATGACCTCAGTATCCAGAATACAAGGATACTGAAAATAAACAGGTCTACAATTTAATTGGTATGGGAAAACCCTGGCTTAGGAAAGTCTCGGTACTCTGTAGAGCGCATTTCCATCACAGCAATTTATAATTTTACAGAGTTACCTAGCACTGAGAGGTCAATTGAATTAGCCAAATTCTTACCAGCGGCCATATCTGAACCCACATCTTTATGGCCTCAAGTTCAGTTTTTTACTAAATGATGTCCTGCATATACATTTCTTTTTTTCTTTTTAAATTTGTGTACTTTTAGTTTAGAACATTCAGTTCCACAATCTCTTTAAGTTTCAAATTTTCTCCCTCTTCCTCTCCTTCCCCTCCTGCCCATAGCGGCATGTAACCAGATATAGGTTCTATAAATACCTTCACGTTGAACATTAGTCATGTTGTGTAAAGGATTATACCGAATGGGCTGAACAATGAGAAAGAAGGGATAAACCAAAACAAAACAAATGAGAGAGAGCAAATAGCTTGCTTCAGTCTGCAGACTCTGTAGTTTTTTCTCTGGATGTGGATGGCCTTTTCCATCATGAGTCTTTTGTAGTTGTCTTCTAACCTTGTGTTACTGAGAGGAGTCCAGTCTATCAAAGTTAGTCATCACACATATGATGTGCCTGTAATTGTGTACAAAGTTCTCCTGGTTCTGCTCTCCTCACTCAGCATCAATTTATATAAGTCTCTCCAAGTTATTATGAAGTCTGTCTGCTCCTCATTTATTTTTTTATGATATATTTTTTATTTGTTTTCTTGTTTGCATAGTTCATTTTCATGACATTTTTGAATTGCAAGTTTTCTCCCCGTCTTTCCCCTGCCCTAACCCTAAAACAGCAATCGATATTCTATGATTCTATGATAATTTGGTATCAAAGATATGAAAACAATTAACAGATATATAGAAGACCAAAAGTCATTCCCATTAGATAAATGGTCAAAGGATATGAATAAACAGTTCTCAAAAGAATTGCAAACTATTAACAGTCACTAAAAGTATATGCCAAATCACTGATAATAAGAGCAATATAAATCAAAACAACCCTGAACCTTTACCTCATCTTCTTCAAACTGGCAAAGATGACAAAAGATGGGAACAGTTAATGTTGAAAGGGTTGTGGAAAAATAAGTGCCCTTGTACATTATTGGTGAAGCTGTGAATTAGTATAACCATTATGGAAATTGATTTGGAATTATGCAAGTAAAGTGACTAAAATGTCTACGCCCTTTGACCCAGAGATTCCATTACTGAGTGTAAACCCAAAGGAGGCTGTTGATAAGAAGAAAGTCCCCATATACAGAAAAATATTTATGGGAGCACTTTTTGTGATAGCAAAGAATTGGAAACAAAGTGGATGCCCATCGATTTGTAAATTGTTAAACAAGTTATAGTCCACAAATGTAATGGAATATTAGTTACTATGCTGTAAGAAATAATGAATGTCATAAATACAGAGAAGCATGGAAAAAGCTCCATGAACTGATGAAGAATGAAATAAGGAGAGCCAAGAAAACTATGTACAACTACAATAATTTATGATGACTCTTCTCCTTTTACTTTTTTTTGTCTTTAAAAATGCTATTTGTTATATGGGATGATTTTCTGTGAGGGAAAAGGAGAGGGACACTGGGAAAAGCCATGATGATGTTAAAACAGAAGATATAAATTAAAACTTACTTTAAAAAAGAGAAAAAAAGACTGCATTGTGCCCAAGCATGTTAAAAATTAAATGTTTTAGTTAACCAATGTCAGGAGACATATGAGTTGGTATTTGCTAATATCATCTTGGTTCCTTTGGGGTGGTAAAAGTTCTGTTTGTGATATTTTTGCATTCTTTTGTAGTCTTCTCCCTCTATTACTTATCTGCTCACAAATAATTATTTACCAACTACATTCAAAATTTATCTCAAGTCTTGATCCCTTAGTGTGCTTCTTTTTTTTTTTTAAACAGATATGTCTCCTTTAATGCAAATTACTTCTCTGCATTCTTGGTTAGGTGGAGCCATGTTTTCCTATTTCTTTATAGTACATTGGGTACAAAAGTTATAGAGTCTAATCGTTGTTGTTCTGCTGTTATGGCTGTTGAAAATAAATCACTGTAAAATGATGGCAGATTTGTTTTACCTTTATTCTGATTGTTGGCCTCCTCTCGTTTTGTTTATAAAGACTCTTAGGACAGTCTCATTTAGCTGAATCTTGTTAATTCCCTGCAGGCTTATTTTTTCCTTCTTTTAAAATCTTTAGAGATGATATTATTTATAGTTTTCTGTTTTCTTTTCCTTAGTGTTTTTAAAACAAAGTTATTGCAGCCCTTTCCATTGTTATTGTTTTCCATGTACCAAGTAAGTGTTGGTTGACAAAGCAGTTTTCTGGGTTATTTAAATCCCTTGGTTGTGGCAGTTGTTTTGCATTGGTTTGACTTCTTTAGGAAACAGTAATAGAGTCAATATTTCTGTTTGTCTCTCTGTCTCTCTGTCTCTGTCTCTGTCTCTCATACACACACACACACATACACACACACACGAACATTGGAGTTACAATTGAGAAGAACTTTACAGGCTATTTAATTTTGCAGATGAGGCATCTCAGGCCCAGAAAGTTTAAGTGATTTACCTGTCTTGATTTAAAGAGGTTAGCTTGGAGCTCCTGAAATTGAGTACTGAAAAACACTGAAAAGCCTTTTCATCTTTATCTTTTCTTCTAGGTTTTTTAAAAAAAGGTTTTTGTTCAGATATGTTTGTAAATGACTGTAATATGGCTGATTCCAAAATGACTGCTAAATCTGTTTGTGCAGGGGAAAGTACAGTGAATTTGTAGTCACAGGGCTTGGGTTTGAATTTTGGCTCTGCCTATATTGATTTGAACAGGTCCTTTGATCTCCCTCTGGTCTTCAGTTACAGAATGATTGATTATATGATGTCTTAAGTATCTGCCAAGTCTGCATATAATCCTGTAAATAACAATTTTAAATAACAAATTTAAAACAAAATTGAGTTTTTTTTTAAATACACTGGTAGAGCTATCCTCTGTAGGGAAGGCATCTTGCTTTTTGGGCTGGTGGGCAAGTAAAGTTGAATTGGTACTCAATGTAGACTGAAGGAAGGCCTTTCAGAATATAAGATTCAGACCATTAGAACATTATTCAAAGTGTTTACTACATTCTTTTCTTGAAAGAGTATTTAATTTTTTACTTCCTAGATTCATCCTATATGTTAAAAGCTTAAGAATTAAGTACTGTGTCATTTCTGGCAACATGATTAGTTTTCTTCCCCTGGAAAAAGGAGACATGTATGTTTCATGGCAACTATAATACTGTTATCTCCTATTTACATTGTCTGCCATTGATATTTTCAAGATATTTAAAAAAAAAGAAACCTAAGCTCTTTTTTATTGCATACTATTTACTAAAACATCACTATTTCATTAGTTTTGTTTATTTTTAACTTACACCATTCATTTCCACGAAATTCTGAGTTACAAATTTTCTCCCTGTCTTTCCCCTACCTACCACCCCAAAACAGCAATCCCACTGTATACCCCCTCCCCCAATCTGCTCTCTCCTATATCCTCCCTCATCACCCCTCTGACTTTCTGATAGGGCAAGGTGGATCTTCCTACCCCAGTGCCTGTATATCTTATTTCCTAATTGCATGTAAATTAATAATAATAATAATGATAATAATAATAAACATACATACATACATATACATATTTTTTAACATTTGATTTTAGAACTTTAAATTCTAGATTCTTTTCCTTTCCTCCCTTGTCACTCACCCCCACTGGAAAGACAAGCAATTCAATACAGGCCGTACATATGTAGTTACACATAACATCTCCACAATGGACATATTGTGAAAGACTGACTATATTTCCCTCCTTCCTATCCTGCCCACCACTTGTTCTATTTTCTACTTTGTCCTTGTCCCTTTACAGAAGTGTGTGCTTCTAACAACCTCTCCCCCCAAACTTCCCTCTCCTCCATCATTCCCCCTCTCATCCCCTTCCCCCTTACTCTCCTATAGGGCAAGATAGCCAATTTAGAGTGTATGTCATTCCTTCCCTAAGCCAAATTTAATGAGAGTAAGGTTGACGCATTCCCTTTTACTTTCCTGTTCTGCCCCTCCATTGTAACAGTTACCCCTTGTCTCTTCTGTGTGAAAGGATTAACTCCATTCTGTCTTTCCCTGTCTCCTCTCATTCTGTTCCTCTCCCACTTCTCAATTTTACCTTTTAAAATATCATCCCTTCCTATTCAGTTGATCCTGTGCCCTCTGTCTATGTACACATATATACACATACTCACATATGTATTCATACGCATATATACCCTCATATATAGACATATGTGTATGTGTGTGTATATATATATTCCCTTCAACTATCCTCGTACTGAGAAAAGTTTCATAAGTTACAATTATTGTTTTTCCATGTTGGCATGTAAATAGTTCAACTTTGATAAGTTCCTTATGGTTTCTTTTCCGTGTTTACCTTCTCATGCTTCTTGTATTTGAGTGTTAGATTTTCTTTTCAGTTCTGTTTTTTTCAGAAGAAATGTTTGAAAGTCCTCCACCTCACTGAATGACCATATTTTCCCCTGAAACATACTCAGTTTTGCTGGGTTGGTGATTCTTGGTTTTAATCCTAGCTCCCTTGATCTCTGGAATATCATATTCCAGGCCCTTTTATCCCTTACTGTAGAAGCTGCTAGATCCTGTGTTATCCTGATAGTGTTTCTACAGTATTCAAATTGTTTCTTCTTGGCAACTTGTAATATTTTCTCCTTAATCTGGGGACTCTGGAACCTGGCTGTGACATTCCTAGGAGTTTTCTTTTGGGGATCTTTTCATGAGGTGATCAGTGAATTCTTTCAAGTTCTATTTTGCCCGCTGGTTCTAAAATATCAGGGCAATTTTCCTTGAGAATTTCTTGAAGGATGCTTTCTAAGTTCTTTTTTTGATCATGGCTTTCAGGTAGTCCAATAATTTTAAAATCATCTCTCCTGGATCTGTTTTCCAGGTCAGTAGTTTTTCCAATGAGATATTTCACATTGTCTTCTATTTTTTCATTTCTTTAGATCTATTTAATAATATCTTGATTTCTCCTAAAGTCATTTGCTTCCATTTGCTCTGTTCCAATTCTGAAGGAATTATTATCTTCAGAAAGCTTTTGAGATTGTTTTTCCATCTGGCAAATTCACCTTTTTAAGGCATTCTTCTCCTCATTGGCTTTTTGGGCCTCTTTTGCCATTTGAGTTAATTTATTTTTTAAGGTGTTATTTTCTTCAGCTGGGTTTTTTACTATCTTTTCATGATTTTCTTGCATTATTCTCATTTCTCTTCCCAATTTTTTCTGTACTTCTCTTATTTGGTCTTCAAAATTAAGCTCCTCTATGGCCTGTAATCAGTTTACATTTTTCTTGAAAGCTTTTGGTGCGGGAGTTCTAACTGTGTTGTCTTCCTCCCATTCCATGCTTTGATCCTTTTTGTCCCCCAAAAATAAATCTAAAGTTGGGTCGTTGTTCTTGCTTTGCTTCCTTTGCCTGCTCTTGTTGCCAGCCAGTTACTTGACTTTTGGACTCTGCTTTCAGAGGGGAGAGTTTTGTCCCAAATCACTGGGGTTTTTGCAGCTGCCGGGGCTATTAGGAAGCCACTGTCTCTGTAGCCCCCACCAGCTTTGGCTCCTTGGTCATGCACCTCAATACCACCACCCAAGACCACCATCCCAACCCAGGCAGGTTAAGGCAAGAGTATTTAGCCTCTGAGTGGTCACTTGGCCCCCTGACAGCTGCAGGGTTGCTGCTTTCGTCGTTTCTTACTCTGAGGGCAGACAGCCAGACCCACTCCTCTCCCCCAAATTTATCCAAGTTTCTCTGACCTTTCCCTTTGTCCTTGGCTCTTATGGGTTGATAATTCTGGAAACTGCCACAGGGCCGGTGATCCACTCACCTATATGCTCCCTCCACAACTTGTCCTGGCTGCCCTGGGGTTAAAGCCAAGGTTTCATGCTAGCTGGTCTTGGCTCCCAGCTCTCTGCAATGAACCCTTCCTGTCTGTCTCCTGGGCTGCCTTCAGCGGGAGCTTTGTTTCTCTGTCATTTTGTGGGTTCTGGAGCTCTAAAACTTGTTTAGAGTTATATTTTATAGGCATTTGAGGTGGTTATGGGGGGAGATCATAGAGTTCTGCTTCTGTGCTTCCATCTTGACACCCCTCCCCGCCGACTTAATCAAATATCCGTATTTTAGAATCACTTGGTATCAAGTTAAAAAGGATAAGAGCATACATTTAGAGATAAAAAGGAGCTCAGAAAATCTAGTCTAAAGCCCTCATTTTACACATGAGAAAATAGAAACTGAGAGCTTAAACAACTTGTCTGTAGTAACTCAGGTAGTAACTATTAGAGGTACTGATGAACATGGACAAACTCTATAGGTCCATCCTACTGCATAGAGATGGTTCTGTCTGCTTGATTTTTTCACATGTAGAAAGGGTAGACTCTTTGAGTGATTTATGGATCTCATTGAAGGGACTCTGCAGTGGTCCAACATTTGATCCAACAGAACAATATTATCTACAAACAGGAATATCTGGAACATCTCACCATCTGTAGGAATTTGTTCTTTGTGCTGGATACCCTCCATGCCTCGACAAGCCTGTTTTATTCCTCACTGATATTAATAACTGAAACAAAGTTATCTGTGTCGTTACATTTTTGAAGGGATCTTGACATATGCATGAAAGGTACCTTGTTGGAAGAGAGTCTTTAAGCTGATATTTTGCTCTATTGAATCAATTGCTAAAAAAAAAGAAAGTCACCCAACAAGCTTAATGGAAGCTTACATGCTTTACACCTTTCATCCAGTTGTATTGCCATAAAAATGTGGTTTCCAACAAGCTGACTTTTGGAAAGCCTACCTAGACCTCTGTAAAATGAAGGAGTTGGACAAGAAGATCTGATTCCTTATGGCTGTCGGTCTGAGGGCTTGTGATCCTAAAATCATGAAGGGGGCAACTGGGTAATTTTTTAAACAGTTGAAAGTATCCATTAATTTATGTTAGTTTTGTATCCTAGTACACACTGATTTTCTTCTCCCCATGTGTTTGTTTGGAAGTTGGTAAGGTAGTATTAGTTGAAAACCTATGTAATGTTTTTCATCCCAACACCAGCTTGCTGAAAGAGAAATTCTGCATCCTGGGAAAAGGAATCGTACAATTTCTTTGAATTACAATAAATCTTATTTTGATGTCTCACTGTATCTTGGAAGAGACCTAAGGTTCTTTTAGACTTTGCTGGATGAATGTAAACTTGAGCAGGTTCTAATAAGATGCAGAGGCTATCGGGACAGACAGACTGACCAACACTCAATTACCAAGTATATATTAAGTGTTTACTCTATGTCAGGCACTATGCTAAAGGCTGGGAATGCAAAGTGGGAAAACCTGGTCCCTGCCCTTAAGGAGCTCACATTCTAATGAGGGAGACACCATGTAAATAACTGTGTGTGTGTGTGTGTGTATGTGTGTGTGTGTGTGTGTGTGTGTGTGTGTGTGTGTGTATAGATAGATAGATAGATAGATAGATATAGATATAAGATGTGAATGGTAAAGTATAAATGGAAGGTTATCTCAGAGGGAAATCACTACCAGTGGGGAGGGGAATGGGATGTGGGATAGATCAACCAGGAAAGGCCTCTTACAGAAGATGACACTTGAACTGAGTGTTAAAGGAGGCCAAGGAAGCTAGGAGACTGAGGTGAGGAGGCAGAACATTCAGGCAGGAGAAACATCCTCTAAAAATGCATAAAGTTGGGAAATGGAGTACCCTTTGTGAGAAACAGTAAATAGACCAGTGTAGCTGAATTGTATAGGAGATAGAAGGGAGTAAAATGTAAGAAGGGGCAGAAGGTAGAAATAGGCCAGGTTACAAAGGGCTTTAAATGCCCAGCAGGATTTTATATCCGATCCTGGGGTAATAGGTATCTCCTGGACTTTATTGTGAGTGAGGGGGTGGTCAGACCTGTACTTTAGGAAAACACTTGGTAGCTGAGTGAAGAATGGATTAGAGTGGGCAAAGACTTGAGGCAGGGAGACAACCAGAAGGCTTTTGTGATAATGTGGTTGTGAGGTAATGTGGGCCCAGACCAGGATGTGATTGAGTAGAGAGAAGTCATGATAGCAGAAACCAGACTTTGCAAGACATTGATTAGATGGAGTGAGTTGAGTGAGCAATTAGTTGAGGATGAAACTGAGATTGCCAGTCTGCTTGACTGGGTTGTGGCAGGGAGGGGGCAATGCCCTTTACAGTAATGAGAAAGGTGGGAGGAGGAAGTTTGAATGAAAAGAAAATGAGTTCTGTTTTATACATGTTGAGGTTGAGATGCTTATATGACATACATTTTGAGATGTCTAAGAGGCATTTGGTGATGTGGGACTGGAGAGAGCTCAGGTCAGGTAAATGTCTAGGTCTGAATATAAAGATCTGGGAATCAGTAAAGAAATAATACTCACACCCATGGGAGCTAGTGAGTCATGAGGTAAGCTGGGCTGGATGGATAGACAGACGGACAGATAATTGATTGTATGTTTACTGTGTACCAAGCCCAGTATTCAATTCTAGAATACAAATACAAGCAAATGAGACATTCCTTGTTCTCCAGGAAGTCACAGTCTGAGGAGTGAAGACAACACATCAAGAGGAATTAAAAAGTGGTCTCTGAGGGTTGGGGTGGTAATCTGCACACAGCAATGTGTAGCCAGGATGTTCCAGGCAGGATAAGGTAAAAATTTTGCTGTTCAAAGCTGAGGGATATAGGGTAGAATACAGGGTTGTGGTGGGTGGGTTGGGGCAGATTAGGACCATGACTAGAGCATAGGCCACCACATGTAGCTTGGTGAGTTAATGAGGAAGTAGATAGTGTTGTCTGTGAATCAAGACCAATTGTGTACATAATAGAGAGGGTTGAGTACTAGGTCATGATTTAATTATTATTACTTTTTATAATACTAATTACAGATCATCTACAAAAGTATGGCAAAGTTGTGATTTTTATTGGTAGAGAGGGAGGACACATGGATGAACTCATGAATCTTTTTGAAATATGATAGTGTAGGATGACTGCTGTTCAAAATGGTTATAACAATTTGTTTTCATGATCTTGTTCAGATTAGAAAATATTTTTGCTCAACTTAAGTTATAATGAAGAAATTTGCTACATAAGAAACTTTGTCGATAAGTCACCTTAAATACCCCTAATTAGTCATGAGTCTTGAAAGTTTGCTCTAGTTTTCCTCAAGCAAAGTCTTAGAAACAGATGTTCCACTCTAGCAGGAATTCTGAACATTTTTTGTGTCATGAACTCCTTTGGCAGTCAGTCTGGTAAAACCTGTGGATCCCTTCTCAGAGTAGTGGTTTTACATAATTGAAGAAAATTCCCAGTGAGAGGTTGATGAAAATGACACTTGTCTTTTTTTTCCTGTCCAAGTTTCTGGACTCCCTGAAATCTATCCATAGACTCTTTAGGGGTCCATAGATCTCTACTTTATAGTATATTTATTGAAATCTGTAAGAGATCAGTGAGTTCTAATTACTGTTTTCTGGTGGCAGAATAAAGATGTGTCAGTATTGGTAAAACCAAATGAAAGTGAAAAATAAAAGATTTTGGTTTTTCCTTCATTTGTCTACAACTAGGGGTGGGGAACCTGTGGCTTCCTTAGTAAAAAGATTTGTTCTGTGAAGTTAGGATTTGGTCAAAGGGCGTACTTGAGGACCTAGAGCAGTAGTTCTCAACCTTCCTACTGCCACGGCCCTTTAATATAGTTCCTCATGTTGTGGTGACCCCCAACCATAAAATTATTTTTGTTGCTACTTCATAACTGTAATTTTTCTACTGTTATGAATTGTAACGTAAATATTCAATAGGCAGGATGTATTTAAATTGAACATATAACCTACAGGTCGAGAACCGCTGACTTAGAGGGCCATATGTGGCCTCGAGGCTGCAGGTTTTCTACCCCTCCAACTATTCTTTTCCTCTTTGGGGAAAAAAAAAGACATCTGCCAGCTCAAAATATTCACTTTGACATATGAATATCTATTTTGGGCTGGAATCATAATACTTAATTATATCACCCTTTGAGTTGAGTCAGTCTGATAAAGAGAGTAGAGGAAAGAGTTTTAGTGTTGATCTATGTTGATTATTGAGAAACTTATTTATCATAAGATTATGAAATTTTTTTCTGTAATTTTCCCTTTTTTCCTTGGTGAATTATAGGGAATGTTTGAAAGTTGTTTTTTTCTCTGAATTTAATTATGCATTGTGCATTTTTTAAAAATAAGTATTTGTTCTTTTTTTTAGGACATTCAGTCAGAAGAAGGCTGCAATTGAGAGAGAATATGCACAGGTAAGCTCTAGGGCAAGATTCCTTCGCAGACTCATTTAAAGTATTTAAAAATGGCTGGCTGAGGAAATCAGAGTTGCAAGAGGCTACCCTCTATACCTTTCTTCCATGCTTTGAGGGCTGCTCTCCATCCCTTGGAAGTCCCATCTATCCCCTTTTCCACCTTCTGTTTATGAGGATTCTCATGAGGCATTGAATATTTCCTTACCAGAAAGTTAGCTACCCCAGCTCTGGGAAAAGCCATCGTTTATTGTTACATTCTGTGATTATAATTCGGTGACTAAGAGCTCTTCCTGTTGTTGCCAGTAAATTCTATGAATGCTAGAATACTTGGCTTCCAGAAGCTCCATTCTTATCATGTTGATTTTCCTGCATAAGAAGAATTTATTTAAATATATTATATTCTGTAATGTTTATTGGGTTTCTAGTTCTGTTAGTAGAACTTATAACCATCTTAGGAGGTGAGTGGGATGTTTCTGATAGAACTGCAAGGATTTTCTTTCTTTGAAATTATATCCTTGGTTGGATCTAAATAGTTAAGTCCCATCTGTGCCAGCTCCTACTGATAAAATTATGTTGTAGATGCACAGGAGTTAACAAGTATATGTCCTAGGAAAGGAATAGCTTGTTGGAGTTTGGAAAGTTCAGATTCAAGGGAATTACTGTTCTACATAGAAGCGTGAAATTTTAAAATCCCAAGCTTAGGCTTGTTTAGACACATTGATTATTTATCAAAACCCAATCATAAATAATCCATTTAGTGACTCGAGACTCATTTGATTTCCTAGCTTTTTGTGATGATACCCCTATTTGGCAACACTTATAGAAAATAGAAGGGGTGTGCATATATGTATGTTTATATTTATAGACTGTCATCATGACTAAACTTTAGCTTTTTGCTCCTTATCAAAGGAGTTAGGGGTTTTAACATGGAAAGCAAAAAGAAGGTTGGGACCTAACAGACCTCAAGTCTAAGGTATCACACCATATGTAATAAGAAGAGCAACTGATTGCTTTTTGCTAGGGGCAGGTAAGGAAAATAGGAATAAATTTGTAGTGTTAAGGATTCTGTTTAAATATCAGAAACTTCTGACAATATAAATTTTATGAGATACAAGAAGTAAAGAAATGATTGTATGTACAAAGGTAGGGAAGAGAGTTGGATAACATTCACATTGGAACCCCAGGACTAGACGTAATTATCATAGACTCATAGATTTTAGATCCTGAAGGGACCTTAGAGAGAAACTAGTTCAGTCCTCCTATTTTACAGATGAGACAACTGAGGTAGGGATTCTCAGAAAGATTAAATTATTTCAAAAGTCACGTTTGTAATAAGTGAAAGAGTTGGGATTTGAACCCAGATCATCTGCCTCCAAATACAACCCTTTTTGCTGTAACATACTGCTTTGTAGTATCTCTGTAAACAGCTGGTACCCTGACACATCTGAGAGCGACTCCTTCCTTTATCTTTGGCTATCATTATTCTCCCTTTTTAGGTGGAACCCCAAACTAAGAAGAATTAAAATACATTATAGGAAGGAATAGTGATCATCACATTAAAAGCAGGACATCTAAGGAGAAAGTGTCTGAACAAAAGGGATAATCCATCTCTTACCTGAAAGAAGAAAAAGTTAATGCTATTTTACCTTAAGTCTTTGGCTTAAGATGCAAGAGTTGTTTAGGTTTTCAGACATTTTATTCCTCGATCTAGAAATAGAAAGGACCTCAGAGGGGATCAGCAAACTGTGGACTGAAAACTGTGCAGATATATATATATTTTTTTATCCTTGAAAAAAATAACAAGAGATCAGAATTCCTGACATCCAACTGTCTGCATTACAGAGGTGGGGAACCTGCGACCTCAAGGCCACATGTGGCCCTCTAGGTTCTCAAGTGCATCCTTTTGACTGTATCCAAACTTCACAGAACAAATCTATTTACTAAGGGGGTTTGTTCTGTGAAGTTTGGATTTGGTCAGAGAGCTACCACTTGAGGACCTAGAGGGCCACATGTGGCCTCTAGGCCACAGTTTCCCCACCCCTGGTCTAAACATAGCCATTAACATGAGAGTGAAGTGATAAAGGAGGACCTCTAAAAGAGTCACAATGTCTTATTACTACTTATGTTCCCTTAGTCCTCGGGAGAGATCCTTAAGCCCTTAGTCAGAGCCTTATATTTGTACTTAGCACAGAGTTTTAACAGCTTTGGTTATCTGAGTTTATAACCCATGGCCTATTGAAGTCCTAAACTAAGATGAAACGAAATATGGTAATTGGGCCTGTCAGGCAGTTACAATAATATAGAAGTGATAGCATCCTTGATAGCAAAGGTGAAGGTAGAAAGTGTAAGTAGATATGTGTTAAGTAGATATGTGTTATATACTGTGTTACACCCGAGGATAATAATAATTGTTTGTTGAGATAAAGGCATATGCTAAAATGTCTGAACTCACTCAAAATCATCATTATGGCATGGGAAGCAACCCTTCACAAACTCTGCCAGAAGAGCACCAAGTGTGAAAGTCCTGCTGAGATGGTAAAGCTTCAGGCAAGGCCATGGTGGACCTATATGGTGGCATGAACAGTCACAGAAGGGCTCAATTCCTGTACTTGTACTCTAGCCAACAGATAGAAAGAGCACTAGAATGAATAATGATCAAAAATCCCAAAACAAAGTAAATGAAGTCCTGTGTAGCCCAGGGCAGTGCAAAAGGATAACTAAAGATATTAGATAAGACAGAAAGAACACAAATATGCAGTTCAGCTATGTGTCAGATGGACCAGAGATGCTCTGGGAGAATCTGAAGCCTATAGCAAGGACTCTGGACCCAGGGACAGGAAAACTGTATTCCTCAGATGAGAAACTGCAGGGTGGTTGGAAAGCCAGAGTTTGCTGACAGTAGTAACTGAGAATTTCTTGAAGGATGCTTTCTAGGTTCTTTTTTTGTTCATGGCCTTCAGGTACTCCAATAATTTTTAAATTGTCTCTCCTGGATCTATTTTCCAGGTCAGTGGTTTTTTCAAGGAGATATTTCACATTGTCTTCTATTTTTCCATTTGTTTGGATCTGTTTAATAGTATCTTGATTTCTCATAAAGTCA
>JAQQSW010006055.1:0-14040 GCA_028646575.1 Pseudocheirus occidentalis | reverse complement strand
TGGTATTCATTAGAATTCTACTTATTTTCTGTCTACATATAGGTTTTCAGTGTGATATCTGTATGTCTTATAAAAAACTCTTATAAGAAAGAGAAGCATTATTAAGAATAGGGAAAGAATAATTAATTATTATTCCTGAATTTTAAAAAAAATTATGAGCACACTGTAACTTTATTAATTACTGTTGGGGATCTTTTTTTTTTAAATCTGACTTCCAGTTCTGCCATGCCTGAGTCAGGCAGCATGTGTAGGTAATTGCCCAAATCAACATAAACATACAAGGGAGTAGGTAATTTTCTTAAGTCCTAATTCACACAGAACAGGGCATGAGCTGGTACAGATGAATAATATCAATGATAGGTGAATTCAGGAAGGCAAGATTCCAGCCAAGAATAAGTAATAGCTAAGGAACAGAAAGACAAGATATTCTGTTCCATGGGGTCATAGATGTTTAGAGAAAGCCACTCCAGTACCATGGACAGGTCCTGATTCGTCCTGTTACTAATATATTCTAAGAGCAATTAGTCTTTAAAACCAAGGTGTATTTGTTTGGTGAAACAGACAGTATCTGTGAAAGTCCCCAGTGCTTAATGAGACCTCATCCCTTTTCTGTTTGCCATAAATTGGTCTTACACTTATTATTGGTGACCTAGGTCACACACAGACTGAATTGGGAACCCAATAATAACATGAAAGCCTCTCTATACTTTTAAGTAGCAAGAACACTATCTTCTCTATTTGGTACCATTGTGTGGCTACATCTTTTAAAATTTTTGCACAATCTTCACTCATATTTTGTCCACTTCCTTCCGAATCCTTCAACTAGCCTATTGCAATTCTATGATTGTTACAATGTAAATCTTTGGTATTCTTCAAGAGGTATAACTTAAAAGTGCCTAGTACAACAGTCCAGTTTTGGAGTGCTCAATGAAAGAATGAATGTGAAGTAGCATGGTATATGTAGTTGTCACATTAAAAAAAACTATATCTAAACCCTATCAACTTTGTGTGAATCCAGATATTCCTTGGCAAAGAAATTATTTGGCAAACCAAACCATTATCACTAAGGTCTTTCTATTACTTTTCTTTCTGGCATTGGTTAAAGATTGAATTTTCTGCTCTCTCTCTTATACAAATCAGTACCAAACTCATTTTACAGAAGGAAAGAGACTGTGAATACATATGACCACATCACCATGTTCTTAAAGGCACCTTGCTTTAAAATTATGGAGTGCAAAACAAAAATCTGTGGACACTCAAAGGCCTGTACTAAATGAAGCATCCGTGGTTCCATTTGAAGATGGGAATGCAAAATAAATGCAATTGACAACAAAATGACAGCTGTTGGTGGTTTTCAATTCACAAGAAAAGCAGACTAGCAAGTATGGTTGGTTATGCAGCTGGAAGCACTTTCATCAGCATTCAGCTTCTTGAAGTCCCCACCCATTGCATCAGCTCACGTCCTCAGGCTGGTTTATGTGGATATATTCCTGGATGGCATCAGTATCAGTCCAAAGAATACTAGATGGGAGGAATTAAGAAATATTTTTCAGCTAAAAGGTCATAAGTCTCAAAAGTACATCATATATCCTGCCTCCTTCCACTAGTGTGCAATTGCCTAAATTATATATCTTCTACAATTAAAACTCACTTCTTGTCTCAAATTTGTAAAAAAAACAAAACAAAACATAAAAAGTTTACATTACTTTACAAAAAAAGTTTACATTCCTTTAGTTTACTTACAAGACCCTAAAATTCCATGGAATTTGGATATAGTCTCAAGAACATGGATATTTAGGGTTTCAAAGCTTAGAATTATATGAGAGATTTTCAAAAACAGGAAGTTAGGGTTTTTTCCCTTCATTTTGTGGAAAAGAGATTTTAAAAAAGGGAAAATGTTGCTAATACTAAAAGTAGAATTTTAAGGATTCTATAGATATAATACTGGTTATTTTACTCCATTTCTAGTAAATATTTGCATTGGAGAAAAATGGAGGAAAAATAGGATCAAGAAATGTATTTTCCTTTCTATGAATTTGTTTATAGCAAAATTACTTTTTTCCAAATCCATATGGAAAAATATTTGTTTTCCCCAACCCATTCTTGTGATTTTTTTTTGTTTTCTTGATTGCAAATTACAGAAAGGGACATAGTGGTATGTGTGTGGTGTGGTGGAGAGGGGTTTTTTTTTTTATATTTTGGTTGATCACATTTCCATCTATTAAGCAGAAACTCACTAAGCACCAGCTATGAGTAAGATGCTCCACTTGGTGAAGGCAAGATGATAAAGAAAGATAAAATTTGAGGAAATTATTTTTTCTGCAGGAACCCTGGATTGTAAGAGTATTCGTATTTTGGTACCTTGTTATGCATAGATACCCATTGACCATTTTAAAAAATGTTTTTCATTTTTCCAAAAACGCCATCTTTTTAGCACAAAATGGGAAGCTGGACTCCTGAATTGTAGTGAGAAAATGACAACTATATCATAATAAGGTTATTAATGATGTCAGAGCCCAGCAAAAATGTGTGGTGCCCCATCTGTATAGGGTTTCACAATTTTCCCCTTAATTTTCAGTCTATTGTGGCAGTGAGAGGTAGAGGTCAATCTAAAAGAATCTCATTGGCATGAAATAGGGACAATGTCTAAAATAGCATCAGTGCTAAGGAGCTTAATATTAAGCATAAATGGATTTAACAATGTCCAGACAAAAAAGAGATTTTACCCAAGCTCCCTGCACAATTTCTAAGACTTAACACCCTTTTTATCTGGAAGCTGTTATATGTAGCTTTAATCTCTCCTGCTGCAATAAAAGCTAATTTCCTCCTGTTATTTCTGTGAGGGCAAAGGGCCCCAAGAGGGTAAGTGAAGGGATAGAATAAGTAGTTCTACAACCACTACTGTGTAGTGTAGACACTACTATAAAATGAAAGCTATTCCACTTGCTTCATAGCACTTACAGTCTGGAGACAGACTCCTTTTGGAAAATTAAAAAAAAAAGGTCTTGTTTTCCAGAGGAATGATATCATGAAACTGTCTCACCATGATTGATTAGGTCAATTGCCTTTATTTCCAAAGTTTTTAGAAACACAAAGGGAAAACTAAAAGAAGTTATAAGTCATCATTATGATGCCAGTGGTCTATGACACACAAAACAATTGATTCTGACTTTCAATGGGTTCTATTAATAATTCCTCATGTATTTCCTGTTGCATTTACTTCCTTAATCACCACTGCTGTTTCCAAGATTGCTTCATCACAACATGTACTCATGCCTGCTGGTTTCATCTCTTGGAGATTGAGATCATGTATCAGGAACACCTTTTGAGCTTTGGTGACCTTAAAATCTAGTGTGAAATTGAATCCCAATTACAGAAAAATACCCAGGCAGTAACTGTATTTCTCAGACTGCTTAATGGTTGCTCTTGTACTTGAAATGACTTACAGTAGACAGTTCAGCACCGAGTCTTTTCTAGGAAACTTATTGAAGTACATTTGAAGTTTATTATTCTCTTAAAAGTCATAGGAAATCTTGGGAAGAGATGTCTGTTGGTTTTATTATAGGGTGACCTTGACAATACCTCTTTTTTTTTTATACTTCAAATGGATGAGCAAAGGGATTTTCTCATGCCTATAGGAAGCATCAGATCCATTTATTTATCATTTTGACTTGCAGAGATATGAAAATCTGTTTCCTATTTAGCATTTATCTCCAACATATTCATGACATTCATGGTAATGCTCGATGATTTCATGCATAGCTGATAAAACAAATACCCAGCATACTCACTCTCCATGACAGTTTTATTCCAAAATCTGAACTAACAGAAAAAAATAGCAGTAGTATTTTGAAGCTGTTCAACCCTTAGAAAATTAACACTATCATTACCATAGAGCCAAAGTGACATTTAAAGGAAAGAATCTGACAGCACTATTACTAAACTAATTGCTCAGGAATCTAGCATCCTATCATATTTAAGGAAAAAAAGAACAATCATTCACCAGTAGGTATCAAGAAAATGCCATTCCCATTGAATTCTACCTCTATGTATCTGTCAATAGAAATATGTCCGAGAAGCTGAGGAATCTATGCCTATAGATGAAATTTTCATAGTAAAATATGGTTGTATAACACTTTTAATTTTCAAATTACTTTTATCTCTCTTATCTGATTATTTTTGAGTTGATATAATTTGTTACACTTGCTGATGATCATTCTCCTCACTTAGTGCTAAGTGCTAAATGAATATATTTTCAAACTTCTTGTGAAAATATTTTTTTCTGATTTATTTCTATATGTGTGGCTTAGGCCACCTGCTGGTCTATCTACTTGTTCATTTTCTTGTGCTGCTGGAATATTCAGTGGAAGCTAAAGTTTTTTCCTGCATTCAAATAGACCTATCAGTAGACACAAAAGAATTACCAGGGAGAAATAAAACATAGTGACTCAAATCTAGTATCGCTTCTGTAACCCTTAAGCAAAACTGCTAAGATGTTTCAGATGACATTGCCTCCGGCAAGAAAGATGACCCTACAGTGCAACTGGGCCATAGGGAGGAATAAGTGCCTGCCATAAGCATTCTCTCGGCAAATTCTGAAGATCATATGATCAGTGCCACCCCAACAAGAATATATAAAAAAAAAACAGCTGTTTTGGGGGCTTGATCAAATACTAGTTAGACTGAATTGACTGTTCTTTAATCAGCTATCTTAGTATATGTAGACATAAATCACTTCATATCACTGAGGAATTGAACTGAGTAGATCTATCTGAGTCACTAAATATATTGTAGGTGCTGCTTAAAGCCCTTGATATGGATCTCTCAATTTGACAATTTGACCCACACCTTTCAATATACCAAAACAAAGAGCCAAAAATCAATGATTATTCATCAAGAAGTATAAATAGCAGATAAAAATGTCTAATTAATAATATTGGAGATGTGTATGTATATATATGTGTTTGTGTTACCCATTGTGATAATTATCCATTAAGAATTTTTAAATACATGCAAATCAATCATATTAATTTGATGTTATTATTTCTACTATTCATTAGCTAATACATGATCTCTATTCCAAATGCTTTTGAAGTTAGAAAGTCAAAAATAAGATCCACACAGTATAAGTCCTCCTATTATAAAATATAATGTCCATAGTGACATTAGGTCTCTTTAGAGAGGAAAAATACCTAATGCCATTTAGAAAGGAATTGTTTACCTTTAAATAAAGAGAAATGATGCATCTCTGTAGGATAATTTGGTTGGACTGTTTTCTATTTGTTTTTTTGGTAACCCAGTGGGACATTTCGGTATTCAGACAGATTTGTGTACATTTCAATCTTGAAACTATATTCCTTGTAAAGAATAATGCAGCAAATGAAAACTTGGGTATACTCATTTCCAAAGGGAAAAGGCTTATTCTGTGGTGTGTACTAGATTTCAGCCTTTCCTTACCCATTATTCCAGGGGACTGACTTATTTTGCGATAGGCTATACCATGCCATGATTTGATTTCTTAAGAAATAAAATGTAACAACTCTAGGGGCATCCATCCTGGATTCCCACATTAGAAGCTACTCTTAAGAAATACAAAGATGATTGGGTTAGTTCTAGGGCTTTCTTGGTAATTCAGAAACATTTAATATTAATAAGAAAGGACCTGGACCCATACTTCTGAGTTATACCCCCACTTTACCTATGCTGGGTTTTTTTTTTTATCTCTTAATAATATGGGTCTGAAACTGACTTGGATGCTGAGGGTGTGAAGAGGGAATACTAAATTCTCAGAGAGTCCCTAACTAGATGATATAACCATCTGGAGAACAGTTCTGATGCCCTGGAATACCCCACCATTTATGTTTGAGTGTGATGTGTAACCTCTGCCTGCCTCAGTTTTCCCACCTGTGGAATGAGGATAACAATGAAACCTACCTCATAGGATTGTCATAGGTATCAAATAAGATAATACTTATAAGTGATCCCCACAATGCCTGGCATGTCATATGTGTGACATAGCATTTGAAAATGTGACTTGCATAATATCTCTTAAATCACACACACACGCACACACACACACACACACACAGACAAGATATCTAGAGTTTGGGCACTTGGATTAATCTGCTTTAAAATTAGCATTAAAACATATTTGCCAAGAATAAAAGAATGAGGTTTTTCCCCCCTAAGTCCTTAAGTGGGTGTGAAAATAGAAATTAAGAAACAATTATAAAATTCTACTGAAAAGCGTCCTTGTAACTCATGAAAAGTTGCAATAATAGAACATAATTGTGAGCATAGAACTTTTTTCATGTGTATTTTAAGCACCTTTATACTTGGGTTATTGCTAGGAGAGGCCTTTTACTCTGCTCTATGAATGGAGGCTACTGTTTTCTTATTTGAGTATATTTCCTAGTGAAAGAGCACTAAGGGCTGCAAAAAGGACTCAGTGCTTTTCTGACCTATCTCTGCCCTTCTCTACTACCCAGAACCCCTGTTCCTACTGCTGTTTAACCATAGTGATAATATATTCTGCCGCTACTTACCTACCAAATCTCATGCCATAGAGGTAGATGGGAAGGGGAAGGGGAAGGAAAAGAAGGAGCAATTTTTTTAAAATGCTATGTGCCAGATACTGTGCCAGCTCTTTTCATATATTTTCTTATTTGATACTCACAACAACCCCGTGAGGTATTGCCATTATTACCTCCATTTTGCCACTGAAGAAACTGAAGCAGCCATGGTGAAGTGATTTGTCCAAGGTCACATAACCAGGAAGAAACTGAGACAGGATTCGAATTTGGGTCTTTCTGATTCTAGATTCAGTGCTATATTCTCTGCACTACCTAGCTGCCATGTTGAGAATAAGTCCTGAGCAACCCAGCGGCTTAGGGAAGAATTTGTTGTAGGGGCAACCTGTGTCTCTCATTCCACCTACTGACATCAGGAATACCACCCAAGGCATCAGGAAAATGGCCTCTATGGAAAGGGGCTGAACATAGAATTAGCATGTCTGCCATACTCTTATTTTAGCCTTCCTGTATGTCTTCTTTGGGGTAAATGGAATTATATACAACATTTAAGAGATTGCATGGGTCATTCCTTTCAGTTATCATGCCTGAGTCCAAAGGCCAAGCAAGACCAAGTAGCAGTCTAGAAGAGTTCCAGGTTTTTCTTTTTAAACAAAATATAAAATCTATCTAATTGTGTCAAAGAAGGCTAATTATGCTACAAATTAATTCTCTTGTTGATGTATATTTTAATTAAAAACTAGATTAGTAGGGAAAGTAATGTATAGGGTTAAGTTTGTCTCATGTTTCCACAAAGGAGAAAGTTTCATCTGTGACAAAATAATCACCTTATGAGAAATGAGCTTTTGATCATCGCATGAGAATTGATTACAGGCCCCTACAGATGTGCCACCTAGCACTGCTATCGCGATGAATTTCCGCATAGAATACAAATTTTATTTTTCCATGGTGATATGGTAACTTGCATCACATGTGGTTATTACATTATTAATTGATGTTTAGCAAACTAAATCAGTAGTTTTCATTCAGGTAATGTCTGTTTTAGGAAGCTGATCACAGTTAACAGGAGTTAAAACAAAACTGGGTTTTCATATTGATTGATGTTTATTAATAGTTTACCAAGATAAGCAAACATACTAAAGACCAAGCTCCTGAATAAATCATTTTTTAAATTGTATGGAACTCAAACTTAATGGATGAGATCTTGTGTCCAACAAGTAACTTGCGATTTGAATTTTATTTGCTTTTCAAATATAATAGTTTTATGAGAAGCAACAGCTGAAGAATAATATATTTACCTTTCTGAACTTTGCTATCTAACAAACTGAGTAAAGAAATAGATCTCTCATATCTAACTGGAGGAAAAAATATTACCTTTTCTCATAATTTTAAAAGAATTCCCTTTATTTACCTCCCCTATTTACTAGGAGATTTAGAGAAAAAAATGCAAAGCGCTTGAGATGCTGATCATTACAGAAACAAAGGTGTATGGGGAGAGGCCTAGTTTTATTTTTCTGTCAATATGCCATTGCTGATTAAAGGAAAATATGATTTTCCATTGTGAACTACAGAAGATGACTTCAAAGTCTCTTCTCAGTAGCAGGCTGGTCATATAATCCACGAAAATGAGAATGCTGCATAAAAATGCAGTAAAGTGAAATGGTCATTTTTCAATGCTATGTAAATATTATAGACATTTTTAATTCAAAGATTAATAGGATCATCAAGTGGTGACAGTTTTAAATTTACTAAAAATCAATGGTACAGCTT
Organism: Pseudocheirus occidentalis; assembly: GCA_028646575.1. NCBI lineage: Eukaryota > Metazoa > Chordata > Mammalia > Diprotodontia > Pseudocheiridae > Pseudocheirus > Pseudocheirus occidentalis. Next base: position 5,740 of record JAQQSW010006055.1, on the reverse strand, counting down.
TAAAATGCGATTTTCCTAAACCAATGAGATAAACTTTCTTTAAATTGGGGAGATCCTTTTAAGGGACTTAGAAAAGCACAGTTTAACTTCCTTTCATTTTCTTAGTACTAGAGAAGTATTCATGTACAATTCATTGAATTAATCTCATTTGTATGTATTTATACAGGTATACACTTGTTTACATGTATACACTTGTGTGCATATATACACATGTGTAGAGATACACATATATGTACCTATATTGCTCATCAGTACTTCACATATACATATTTCTTGCTCCTTTTATAAACTAGAATGATACTCTCATCATTATGGCTTGGCTATAGGTCACTTGTCATCTTCAGAAAGACTGGTCAGGAATCAGTTTCCTGAGCAGCACAAACCTAGGATTATTTCATGTGGAGTTGCAGTTACTCAGTATGCATTCTAGTCTTTGGTCTCTCACAGGGAAAGATTTAAATAATGTATGAGGGCCTTCTTTGTAACAAGCAATTCTTTTTTTTTCATGTTTGTTGTGATTTTGTCATTTTCCGGGAAATCTCTCTAGTTAAAGGGTTACAAATCACACCAAGAATTTCATCAATGACCTATAATTGATCTCTCTACTTTTTGTCGAGAGGTGCGATTTCACTCAGGGCTTAGTGGCATTTAAGCCAAACAACTGAATTTCAGGGCCAACAGCATATTGATGAGATTTGAAAGAACATACAGCTCCATGGCCCCAGACAAGACCAGGGTGAACATCTTTTCTCTCCACCCCCCACCTATCTCATTAAAGATTGATCTGAAGAATTTTTGTGGAACTCATATTTGATGGCACTAGTTACTTTGGTTCCCTGAGTAGCAATAAAAAGACCACTCGATAAAACACAATCTTTCTCTTCCTTCATGCATAGTGAGCCCTCCCCACTTCGTTTAGAATCTAACTGTATCTGTAAAGCTTTCTTCAAAACCAAAGAGAATAACGGAAGGAAAACATGATTTCTAATGAACACTCCAAGTAATAAGTCAGTGTAGAGTCAAAGACTGGCTTCCTGATCTCTAATGTGTCTTGGAAAAATTTGTTTTGATAAGAAAAAGGCTTCTTAAATTGGGCTTTCATCATTAACAAATGATATACAGTTTATAGAAATTTGCAAATAACTTATATACACTTAATGCTCATCACATGCCTGTGAAACACACACTTTAGGTACTGTTATTCACATTTATAAATGAAGAGAATGAGATTCAGAGAGGTCTAGTGACTTAACTTCTGGTCACACAGCTAATAAGCATCAGAGGCAGGATTAAGTTTCAGGTCATTCCTGACTCCAAGTCTATTTGGTTTCGCAATAAAATTAAGTGCTGCTCCATCCTCTGCCATTTATTTCCTTAAATTTTTCCTCAACATTGATATTTTAAATACATTCTAATATTCTTGACCTACTCAACTATGGATGCAGTTTTTGTATATATTTCTTTATAATGCCTACACAGTTAATTATTCCATATTAATCCTCTCCCATCAAGCCCCCCACTTCTACTTTCTACCCTCCCCACCCAGTGGACATGGAAATCCTATGTTTGGGCTCACAAGAACACAGTCATACCTCTAAATTGAGATCTGAATTCAGGGGTCATCTAATCCAGTCCTCTCATTTCACAGATTTGGAATCTGGAGCCCAGAGAGGTTAAATCACTTGCCCAAGGTCACAAAAGTAGTAAGTTTCAGAGGTGACCTAAGTCCTCTGACTACAGAGGCCGCTACCTTTCCACTGTGTCATGATGGCTAATGGTCTAGGAAACATAATAGAGACTAGCATAAGTACATAAATGTATTTAGGAATCTCATATTCAAGAATAAGAAAAAAAATATTTGACTGTTTCTAGAAATTTCTTAAGTAAAACAAAACTGAAATTCTAAAAGTTTTCCCATGAGCTTGCCATACATAGTTAGGAATGTATTCCTTTCTTTATGTGTCCCTATGAAAGAGATGTGTGTGTGTGTATGTGTGTGTTTGTGTGTGTGAGAGAGAGAGAGAGCTATTTATCATCTATCAATTTATAAATGATGGTCTTGCTTCTTACTTTATAGTTCTAATTTGAAACCCTATAGGAAGACAGTGTTAGGCCTTAGGAGGCTTTCCATTATACATCATTCTTGGGACATGGATTTATTTGATAATGTAAAGATGCTATGTATTTTCTTATAGATTATAAACTAGTCCATTACCATTACTCTTAATTTGGGGTTCTGTAAAACAGTGAAGACATTAAAACATACTTTGCTGATTATAATTTTGATATGATTTTACCCAGTACAAAAACAAAGTTGAAAAAAAACACAGCAAAATTACAGTTTTGCAAATCTATAGAGAAAATGTTTTGGGGGGATTGCATCTAAATTTCTTCTTTGTATTATTTTACAATAAAATTTTTTCATAAAATAATTTATTAAGTTTTATTATATCAGCACCATAATGAAATATTACACTCAAGTTTATGTTTTAAAATTTGATTATGGAGTGAATGAAACAACTGGATTAGGAAGACTGATAAAAATAATTCCCTTATATAAAGGTACCACATATTTATGAATTTTTAAGGTTATTAAAAAGGAAGCAATGTGTGTGACCTAGTGATTAGAGTGCTGGGGTATGAGTCAGGAAGACGTGTATTCAATTCTTGTTTCTTATACCTCCCTCCCTCTTTCTGTAAGTTACTTTACCTCTCATCTTCAACCAACTTTCTAGAGCCAAAACAAAATTTTGATTGTGATTTATCAGCAAAGGGACTTCCAAGATGGAGTATTCCCATATGTTAATTAAGTCTCAGGTCTTCATCTTTCTATAGTTCACTAGGAAATAGCATTTGAAAGATGATCAGAGGATTGCAGATTTAACTGAAGGAATGTCTTATTGCTAAATAGCATAACCCCTCATTTTACAGATGAGGACAATAAGGTACAGAGATGTTAAGTGATTTGCCCAACAGATAAGTCATAGGTAATGTCATAGGCAAGATTTGAACCCAGCTAAATTAACTCCTAAATCAGATCTCTGTCCACTTTTCCAAATTCTTGGTATGTTGTATGAGAATCTGGCATCTCTCTTTTAGGAAAGGACAAGGCTTTGAAACAGTGAAATGCCAAACTAGAAATACTTCCAACATCTGCTTATTTTAGAACATTTTGATCCTGTTTGCTGTAGGTATGCTCTCTGCATTTTTCAATAATGTGTATAAGCTACCTTTATGAAGCCATTAATGGGCACAGTGAAAAGCTAAAATCTCTAAGTGAAGACAAGGTCTACATCTTCAGTATATAATGTGAGCACTTTTATGGATTTAATTATTGTAGAATTGCAGTTGATATCTATTACATTTGATTTATTCACTCTCACATATCCCATGCTTGCCCTGGTGGTAGGAAGTATGTTCAGTCACTGTATTATGAACCCCCTAGTGAAACTTGGCATCCGTACTTTCCTCATCTGTAAAATGAGTAGGTTGGGCTAGGCAATCGCTAAGGTCCCTTCCAGTGTTCATATTCTATGTGTCTGACTGTTCTTGGGTCTTTTACCCTAGGTCCATACTGCCACAGTTAAGTAGGTAAAAAGCTGATTTGAGATTTTGACTTTTTGATTTTGGGATTTTGAACTATCAAGGAAATTCAAAAGGGTTTATTGCTAAAAGTATACTAATAAGAGATTTGTTTGCAACTTTGACTCCATTTTTCCTTTGAAACAACACGGCAGTGGGTGTTTGAATTAGTCCACAAAATTCTAGGTTGACATACGACCTCAGTCATGACACCTAAAATTAAGACAAGTATTACTATAGAACCTAAATACATCATGCATAGAGTTTAGATAAGCAGCAATGTGTCTGTGGAAAAATGTATTCAGAGATCCAACTTGAGATGTTAGAAGTAAATTCTCATCTTCTACGCTCTATGCCCCCCCCACCCAGAGTTAGTCATAACAATCAGTTGCTTGGCAATTACTTATCAATCCGCATGCCAAGGGAGCGTGAACATCCCCCTATTACATGTCACTGGTGGTGGTTCCAATGAACCATGATCAAAGTAGTAAGGACACCTGAAGGGTGGGCTCTTGGGAATCAAAGCCAGGGCAAAGGACTCTAAACCAAAGAAGTGGGAACATGATGTGAAAGTGAAAAGGATGGGAGGTGGGAGTAGAGGTGGAAGATTTCCTTCCCCATGAAAGAGATAAGGTCTGGGGTTAAAGAAGTGGGATCAGGGACAGCTAGGGGGTACAGTGGATAGAGTTAGAAGAACCTGTGTTCAAGTGTAGCCTCAGACACTTGACACTATTTGTGTGACCTTGGGGAAGTCACTTAACCCTGATTGCCTTGTCAAAAAAAAAGTGGTATTAGGTAGAGTGATATTGTTGAAAGAGAGGAAATAAATATAACAGACTTCCTGAAGCAGTGAGACATGATTCACCTCTTTTCTTTCTTTCTCTCCCTTATGCCAATTATCAATAAGATTGGTGATAGGGCACAGGCAGGACCAGTAAGCAATTCATGGAAGAAACTTTGGTGAGATTTATTCCTTTTTCGCCCTCCTTGTTCTCCCTCCGACCTTGATGGCTGCCTGTTGGGAGTACAGATCCTCCCCTGTCCTATATTGATGTGAGGGGCAAGAAGTATCAAGAACAGAAATAAAGGAAGGGAAGGCTTTGAAGCTTGTACCCTCTTCTAATCCTCCCCCTACCAAGCTACGTGAAAAGAAAGGAGGTATGTAAATAATACACAGGACTGGTACTGTCTATATAGAATAATGCAGACATTTATCTACATTAAGGTAGTAATTGATGTGACTGGGGACTTCAGCGTATTTCCATGAGACTCTCCTCATTAATGAAGATTTAATTACCTTACGCTCCAGACTGAGAGACACAGGTAGAGTTAGAGAGACCTTGGCAGTCACTCAACTAGCATTTATTTAGCTCCTACTGTATGCCAGGCACTGTGTTGAGTGCTAGAGATAAAATATGCAAAGAATACAACAAACAAGAAATTGTCTCTGTTCTCAGGGAACTCACAGTCTAATGGAGGAAACAATAGAAAAACTATAATGTAAAAGCAAGATTTTTCCAGGATAAATTAGGGGTACTTTCAGAGTGAAGGAATGGAGAATGGGGGAAAGGCTTCTTGAAGAATGTGGGATTTAACTGAGACTTGAAAGAAGTCAGAGGAATCCCAAAGGCAGAGGAATGAGTAGCCTACGTATGGAGAGACAGAATGTGTCATGTATGAAAAAATGCAAGGAAGCCAGTGTTACTAGATCTGACCATCTAGTACATGAATGGGATCAAGACGTAAGAAAACTGGAAAAGTAGGAAGGAGCCAGTTTAAAAAGAAAGACAAAAGATTATCCTTGTGGCTTCTAACTTTGAGAAAGGAGATGGATGGCTCCAAATTCTCTCTAGGGAGAGGTCCTGTAAGGGAAAGAAATATTCTAGGAAGAAGTCAATCTGTCTTCTTAAAAGCTAGTAGTCAGCACAAGGCTCTCTCTTCTCCTTAATTCTTGCCAATTTCATGACTTACTCAGACATGGATCATTAAGTAACCAATCTCCAGCAATTAGTAGAGTCTTTTACAAATGGGCTTGATCCTGAGGTTATATTCCTATGGTCTGTGGTTACGCTGATAACTTCCTTACTGTCCACAAAGAACAGTAGATCTGATCATCTGGATCTTGTATTATAACCAAGTAATTATAAATGACTATATT
>JAQQSW010006054.1:0-14040 GCA_028646575.1 Pseudocheirus occidentalis | reverse complement strand
TTCCCTAAGCCAAATTCAATGAGAATAAATGAAAGTAAAGTTGTAACAGTTATCCCTTGCCTCTTCTATATGGGAGTTGGTTTTATTGACATGTAATTGGGAAAAATTGTTTCTAATCATATGTGTTATTTCTTCTTCATCTCTTGTGAATTCTTATTCCTCTTTAGTACTAGTAAATTAGTTTTCCTATTTCTAATCAAATTAGCTAATAGTTTCTCTATTTAAATTTTGTTTTAAATTTCTAGTTTAATTTTTTAATTTGACATTATTTATGCTTTCAATAATTTGAATTTCTTTAGTTGTAACAATTTGTATTTTGATGCTTTTGTATATTTTTCAGCTTTTAAATTTGTTAATTTGTTTTTGTTTTTAGTTGCATACCCAATTCGTCCATCTGTTCTTTCTGTCTTTGGATGATAAAAAGAGTTTTCCATTTGACTTCTTCACTTCTTATCTTAAATGGACTAATTTTGTGTAAAAATTGTTTCAATTGTACATATTTGAGATGATCGATTTTATCTTTTGTAATTGCCCCATATCCCTTGTTTAGTTAAGAATTCATCCCTTCTCTATATCTGTGAAAGGTACATCATCTCCATGTCATTTTTAATGGTATTATCTTTAATATCCAGGTCATTTTCCATTTCAAAGTTATGATGTGATATGGTATAAAACATTGGTGTGCATTTAACTTCTACCAGATGATTTTCCAGTTTTCCCAGAAGTTATTATCAAGTAGTTCTTATCTTTCCTAGGTAATTTATATTTTCAAGTTTATCAAGCACTAGTTGTTGAGTTCCATTATTTATGATTCTTATTTGGCTAGTCTGTTCCATTGATCCACTTTTCAATTTTTTTTTTACAAGAAACAAATGGTTTTGATGATAGCTGCTTCATGATATAATTTAAAGTCTAGAAGTTCTATTCATCTTTCATTCCTACCTTTTCCCCTATTTCCATTTATATTCTAGGTCTTTTGTTCCTCCATAGGAATTTGCTTATTTTATCTAGTTCTGTCGAGTTTTCCTTTGGTAATAGGATTAGTATAGCACATACTCTATAAACTAAGTTCAGTGGTGTAATCATATATTGGCATGATTTATCTATCTGAATTCTTCTTTATTTAAGGAAAATTTGAAAATTGATTATACGTAAGCAGTGAATGTGTTTGGCATATTTCCTATATATTTTATGCATTTCATAGTTATTTTGAACAAAACTATTATTACTGCCTTGATTTTTGTTTTTATCATATGAAAATGCCTCTGGTTTTTGTTTTGTAACTGCCCTACCTCTTTCTGAAGTCATTAGCACTCCCATTTTCATCCTTAAAGGATAGTGCTACACTTTCATATTCATCCTCCATTACCTATTCTTGCTTGGTTCTTTTCTTCAAGTCTTTAAAAAACATCTAAGTTGACCAGTGAGCTTTTGTGTACCCCCATTTCTCTCTTTACACATCTTGTCTTTTCCTACTCCCCAGAGCTGTTACATATAGTGTCTACTGCTTTGGGGAATTCAGCTTAAGCATAATTAATTTTGCTTTAGTTTCTCGTCTACTTTAGCTCTTTAAGTGGTATATTAGATGGAGAACTAGGTCTGGAATCAGGAAAGCCTGAGCTCAAATATTGCCTTAGACACTAATTGGCTATTTGATTTTGGACAAGTCACTTAAGCTCTATTTACCTCAGTTTCTTCAATTGTAAAATGAGGATAGTGATAACTCATAGGATTGTTGTGAGGATCAAATGGATAATATGCATAAAGTACTTAGCATAGTTCCTGGCACATAGTAGGGACTATGTAACTAGTTATTAGTATATCTAGTAAATATACTAACAATACTAGTTTCTTCTGACTGAAGATATTTGTTCTACTTAAAATGTAATTGGGACACTAAAAGATTCTTAGACACATTTATCATAAGAAACATGACTAGTAGATAACTTGAGAGTGTTTTAGGCATTAGTGTTGTACAGTATAAAGAGGACTAGACTTTTATTTTTAAAAATCACAAGACTTGAGTTCAAATTTTACTTCTGCTACTTAGCTCCATGACCTTGTCTCAGCCTCAGTTCTCTTGTAAAATTAAGAGGATAGTCTATGTGCCCTCTTAGGCTATCTCCGCATTTATGTTTCTGTAGCTATAGAATGTTATCTTGCTGAGTCTAATTTGATATAAATGAGCTAATGAAAGAAAACGTCTTCTTTAAGCACTTAGTATGTGCCAAGGACCATAACAAGCCCTGGAATACAAAAGCAAAAGCACCCCCCTTCCCTCAAGGAGCATGCACTCTAATGGGGGAAGTAGCATACATTGTAGAGTGGTGGTCAAGGAAGAGAATTTGGATTTGGGAATATTCCAAGGATGATGAGTGGAGCCACAGAGGAATAGATCAACACAACTCATCCTGGAAAAAACACAGAACTGATTTGATCATGGTACTAAATCAGCAGCTAGAACAATTAATGTGTTGCATTTTCAACTCTTTAAATTTGGTGTCACTCTGAGAGTGGGTTTTCTGTTTCTGTGTATAGTATGAGCCTTTCAGGGTAGAGTTCAAAGGAGGGGAAATCCTGGGGGAAAATTTGAGAGGAAGGAATTGTCTTATGTTCCTTCAGAAAGGGGATGGGTACTGGCTAAGTATAGGTCTTTGATAATGCAGAGAAAAGAGAAAGAAACAGAATGAATGAGAAGAGATGGGTGAAGATCAAGGAGAAATGTTGCTGTGAAGAGGAAGACAGTTTGTAGGTGCTAGATGGCCTTAATCTATAATCTCAGTGAAGTGGAAGATAAATTTACCTTCCTCGAGTAAGCAGGACAGAGTGTGGGAAGTAGAAGAGAATGGTAAACATTCCAAGTAGCCACTGTTGGGAAGAGGAGAGAGATATGAAGGGAAACCTTGCTAGGCAGCATTGGAACTTCAGGGGAAATCAGAGAAGATGATTTTAATAACACTTTCTAGAGTTCAGTCCTCAGTCATCTGCACTTAATATGCTCTCTCCATTTGGGGATTCATATACTTTTTGCTCCCTCCCTCCTTCCTTCCCTCCTTCCTTCCTTCCATCTCTCTCTCCCTTCCTCCCTCCCTCCTTCCTTCCTTCCTTCCTTCCTCTCTTCCTTCTTTCTTTCTGCAATTGGAGTTAAGCAACTTGCCCAGGGTCACAAAGCTAGTAAGTGTCTAAGCTTGGATTTGAACTCAGGTCTTCCTGTCTCCAGGGTGGGTAAACTCCACCCACTGTGTCAAATAACTGCCCCTGCATTTATACACTTTTAAATGTTTGAAGTATCATCTTTTGGGGATGATTGTCAAATCACATTGTCAGCCCTGATTTCTCTTTCTTTATCTAGTCCTTTATCTCCACCTTTCTACCAGATGTTTCCACGTGGCAAATCTCAACCCAAACTCAACATATCTAAAACCAAAGTTCTTATTTCCAACTCTCCCCACATTGACTCATCCTCTTGATCTGCCTCTTTCTTTCTTCCACATTTATGTTAGAAATTTGGAGTTGTCTTTGACTTTTCCCTTGCTTTGGGCCTTTTCCTGTCCCTTTATATAGCCGCTCAATCCTATAGATTATTCTTTTGTAATGTCTCTTATCTCTCTCCTTTCCTTTCCATTCCTCCTGATATTTCTTCATTTCATACCCACAAGAAAATGGCACTGGGTTTCTTTTCTATATTTTATATTCATATTTTATTTATTTATCTGTATATTTAATATATTTATATTTTCATTTTTTTTCCTTTTCTAGATTTTACTTAAATGTTGTTTACATATTTATCTTCTTAAAACTGTTTGTGTTATATCAGTATCCTACTCACAACTTTCTATGATTCCATGTTACTTATTTAGGATGGAATTCAGTTTGCTCTCCAGTGTTGATTCAGCCTGCTTTTCCAACCTAATGTCTAACTCTGTTGTCCAGGTAGCCTGGTCAAGTCATTTCCTCCTGACTTAGAGACATTGCTCGTTTCCATATCACTACTTCCTTCCTAAAATATCTCAACCCGGAGTTCTTAACCATTTTAGTGTCTGGACTCCTTTGGCCATCTGGTGAAACCTGTGTACTCTAACCCTTCTCAGAATCATGATTGAACATAATTGAAGGAAATGCTACATTTCAGTTAGGGTAAAAGGAAAAATAGAAATGTCATTATTTTTCCCCCGCTGAGATTCCCAGACTCACCTGAAATCTGTCATTTATCTCCGGTCAAGAACTCCTTCCTGTTCTCCACTTATTCAGAATGTTGTATCTAGCTCAAGACCTAGTTATTCTATGAACCAGTCTAGCATGTGTCAAACTCTCCTCATCCTCTCATTTCCTTTCCGTTCTTTTCATGTTCTGCCTTGTGTCATCTAACTTTTCCTGTATCTATGGCTTATTTTTACCAACAAGATGGCACATTTCTAGTAAGCAAGGGACTATATATAGATATATCCCTATATCTTCACATGGTACCTAGCATAACATTAAAGACATAGTAAGTACTTTGTAAATGTTTGAATGGTTGAGTTTAGAAGCACTAATATAGAAAGAAAAATAATATATCTAAAGATTAGGGGATATATAAAACAGCATTCCCAAACTCTTTTTTTTTTAGTTGTTTCCTGGCTAATAAGATGATAGAAGTTTTGGAGCATTGGTAGTAATGGCATTAGGACCAGTGTGATTTCCTTATTATCTTGCAGTTTAAAGCTTGAAATAGCCTGGCACAAAAGACACTACCCAGAATTCTCTAGAAGGTGGTCTAAGAGGTTTGACTTTTGAGGTAGAGTTGGATTGAATGAAAAGGGTCAAAGCAGTCTTTGAATTTCCTTCTCCCTGGTATTCTCTCAGAACCTGTACTAATGTAAACCTTCAGGGTATTAATATAAAGCTTTTCAGTTGCTTCAGACAGACCTTTGGCCAAGCAGTCCTAGGAGGATTTAATTAGTACTATATAATTTTCCAAGAGCACCCAGTAGTTTCCCTTTCAATGGATATGCTTTTTTCTAATGGAAATGATAATGAAGTGGTGGAATGGAATATTTTGACTTCCTTACTGTGGCCTTCCTTTTATAAGTAGGTACAATAACTAGGTGGTTGAAGTTACGGACATATTCTATTAATGCTCTTTTTTTCAAACTCTGTCCTGATACTCTAGGGCCATCTGGTTACTTTACGACCTGGAGTAAGCCACTTAACCTTTCTGAGCCTCAGTCTTCTCATCTATAGGTCATCCCTAAGGTCCCTTCTAGCTCTTGATCTATCATCCTGTTGTGCTGCATTGTGGGTAGGACTCTCCAGTAACCAGTGTTGGGCAATTAGAAGGTAGTTCATCATTATAAACTGGCGTCATTAACCAGTCAACAATTCTTTTGTAAGCATCCTCTACTGGCAGTAGAAGGCTGAAGAGTGCGGAAAAGGTCTTTAGAGTGTTACAGAATATGTCTATATTTGTCTATATAAATCCCTAAAGTTTTTCATAGACAGATATGTATTGATATAGATATAAGTACATAAATACATACACACACACATATATATCCTCTTCAAAAGCAAAGGATGAACAAATACACACACATATATGTATATATCACTTTAGGGTTTGCAAAATATTTTAGAAATATCTACTTTGATCCTTACAACTCTGTGATATAGGTGCTCTTATCATCCCCATTTTAGAGATGAGAACACTGAGATTGAGGGATATTAAGTGACTTGACCAGAGTTACATAGCTATTAAGTATCTAAGGCCATATTTGAACTTGGGTCTTCTTTACTCAAGGTCCAGTACATTGTCCATTGTACCAGATGCTAGTTCACTTGATTCTTGCAGCAAATTCTGGAAATATCTAGATAAAGTACTTTCCAGTGATCCTGTGGCATTCAGTAAACCACAATGTATATTGAATCCCATGATTAATATTCTTTTCTCTTTTTTTTCTTTTCTTGAATTTCTTTTTAAATTTTTGGTATTATTTGTGGGGGAGGGTAGAGAGTAATATTCCTTTAGCCTTAGTCTCTCAGTTCCCATTTCAACTGTCAGGTTTGGTGGCAGAGCATTCCTCCCTTTTGAGAGGATTAGGAATTCTCATGCTTCTCACAAGCTCCCATCTGGGATACTCCACAATACTAATTAATCAATTGATATCTCCCATTATCCATCAAACATCAATTAGTTCTTATAAAGGGATATTTACTGAGAAGGTATGGCCAGGACAGAAGTACAAAAATCCCTACAAAACTGGGGTATACTCTCCCCTTGGCACACACTAGGCCCTGCAGAAAGTAGGCTCAAGCTTTAAGCGGTGAGTACAAAATATTTCCATACTGATGTAGGATATGCATCCTCTCTCCTTCACACAAGGTCCCTGGGGAGAGTGGACTCAGTCTTAAAGCACAAAGGTACTAAAATGCAAATGTGAGGCTCACATGGGACTGAGGGTTGCCTCCTGGCCCTGGGAACTCTTCTCTTCCTTCTTGGAGTCCATCTCCCAACTTCAGTTCTAGGTTTGACATAGTCAGTGAATGAGTCTCTCCTTTGCTAAGAGACCCTGTGTTGGCTTGAAACCAGACAGAGAATATTACACCTCATTTTTCCAGTCTCTGAAAAGTTCTTGTTGTCAGTCAGGATTTTTCTCTCCTTGAATAGCTGGAAAAATCTAGCTTTCACTTCATAACTTTCTTCCTCCCGTGCTAGTATTGTCGGCTTAGGGGGTGTGTTGGACACTTTTTTTTTGGTTTTCTCAGTTGGTTTTGTTTCTTTTAGAGCATTCTTTCTAAAATGTGTTCTTTTCTCCCTATGGTGTTTCTCCTATCTCTGTTCTCCTCTTGGACTGACTTTAGCATCAATCCCTTGAGTAGCCAAGACCCGCAGCACTTGGAGGTTCAGTTCATGTAGTGTTTCTTTTTAGCCATATGAGCAACTGAATCCTGTTCCCTAGGTAAACGTAGTTAATATTGTTTCTTTGGCTTTGTTAATGCATTTATATGGTCCTTTATAAACTGCAGAGTGTTCTATAAATGTGAATTATTCTTATTCTGCCTCAGAATTTGACAGCCCTTTTTAGTGGGGCTCTCTCTTCCCTGGAGTTCCTACAAAAATCTTGGGGAAAGAGAAAAAAGGCCACAACTATAGGGTCTAAAATGTGCAAAATGAGTCAAATCCCACCTGAACCCAAACCAATACATTTTGCATTAGACATTTTCTTGTGCTGATCATATGCAGAAAGGAATCTTTTGCTTATCTTATTACTAGACTTTAATTCACAACCAGTGTCCCTAAAGCAGCACTGTCTAAGCACTCATTAAAATGATAGCTTATTACAGCTTCAAAGAAAGGCTGGACTTTACTTTCCAGATGCTAACTGGACCTCTTTCTATCTGCCAGATGACCTAAGATTAAAACCCATGGATGTCATATTTTTTTCCCTTTGGATGGGTGGTATTCTGCAAGGTGGAAACCTCTCCTGCCATATACCATTCCATAGTAAGAATCAGTACAGTCATGGATTTATATCATCATCATTTATTTACCTTTCAGTACACTGTCTCTTCACAAATGGCAGTATGATTCCAGGATAATGAGCTGTAATCTGTTAACATACTGCATAAAAGCCATCATGTGATGGCGATTTGCTAGCAAGAACACAGAAGTCATCTTACCTTTGAAAAGGCAGTGGAAAATGGGAGCCTGCTAAAATGCCAACTGTATTAAATGTAATCAGCATTCAGTTAATGAAGGCCTAATTAGCTCTTCTGAGATGTATCCCAAAGCTAAGGACACAGGGCATTGGGGACGGCAAGTCTGTGTAATTTAGCACTGACTTTTTGGGAACCATGCTTAGAACATCTTTGACATTTTGCCCATCCGCTGTGCAGTCCTTTATCTTCAAAATACTACTTCATTTAGTTTGGATTGTTCTCCTTGGCTATTTATTCTGCCCTATCTATTCTATTTGGGGAACAAATAAAACACTGGGTGTGCTACTGACCATAGAAGTTACATGACTTAGCAGGATCATACAGATACATGCCAAGGTATCAATAATCTTGTGTCTGAAATATTCGCCTTGCTTTGACAACCTATTGAAAATCTGGATCAATAGTCTTTCTACCCCAAACGAGGAAAGCTAATGATCAGGCATTATTTCTCATGGGCATAGGCATGTTATATTGAAATATATATATCAGCGTAGACAAAATTGATCTTAAATTTGATTTATGGTCAGAGGTTTGGTTTTGTTAGATACTACATTTATGCATCAGACATCTAGGAATTTATAGTGCATAGCTTCCTCTTGTCCAGTGAAAATGAGATGAGGAATAGGAATACAATTTTGGTTCAATAAAGCCTTTGCTTGTGGCCCAGCTTCAATTTACCTCTGATATTTCTTTTAGAAACATTCCTTAAAAGTGACCTTGCTTCTGGGGGAGAATTAGACAAGATGCTGTACAATAAAATGTCTTCTATTTATATGACAGTTTTCAATTTGCAAGTTTCAAGGCAATGCTTCACCAAACATTATTTTAGATCTGTACCAAGGAACTTAATGTTATGATCTCTGATTTTAGGGAGAAGCGAGATTTGATGGAGAGATGGCAGAAAAAGCCTATTCACTTCAGTTTCTGGCTGGCCAATTTTCTTTCCAGTCATATTTCTTTGTCAAAATGTATCCTAGGAAACCGTTTTTCCCCACCCCAAATGTTTTAGCTTCCATGCCACTTTTGGCTGCACCTGAAAGCATGAAAATTAAATTGCCTCTTTGCTCTGTTATAGTTAAATGGGCAACTTGGAAAGATATAGTGAAGAACAAATGATGTTGGGAATAATCCTGCTTAAGAGCTGTGCTCTCCCTGATGTGAACGTTCCCTCCACTGAGACAGATTCCAGCTCAGCCACATCTTTTCATCTTGTGCAACTCTTGCCCATAGTTTCTCTTAAGTCATTCATCAGGGCTCTATTCACCAATGCTGGAGGCCTTCCTCAAGGGCTTTTAATGTTTTGTGTGTTCCATGATTCATAACCATAATCTTAGTGTTGAAAAGTAGTTGTTTGGGGTGGTTATAGTGGTGGCGCAGTGAATAGAGCACTGGCCCTGGAGTCAGGAGGACCTGAGTTCAAATCCAGCCTCAGACACTTAACACAAAAATTAGCCGTGTGACCCTGGGCAAGTCACTCAACCCCAATTGCCCTTCCTTCCCCTCTCCAAAAAAGAAAAGAAAAGTAGTTAATTTTTTTGGCTAGGGAATAGCTTGGGATAATTAAAAGTGCAGCACAATATCCCCAAAACAATTCAGCCTTCTTTTTTTTTCTTTTTGGAGAGGCAGTTGGGGTTAAGTGACTTGCCCAAGGTTGCACAGCTAGTAAATGTTAAGTACCTGAGGCTGGATTTGAACTCAGGTCCTCCTGACTCCAGGGCCAGTGATCTATTCACTGAGCCACCTAGCCATCCCTCAGCCTTCTTTCTTGCTCCTATTCTGTTTTGGGCCCGACTCATTAATATTGGATCAATGTAAATATAGTTTTTTCCAATGTGGATTGTTAGGTTGATACTTGTGGAGTGGTTGTGGATTACTGTTCTGCACAGCCTACGTGTGCTGAGGCACGTACCATTGGTGAATATGCATCTCATTGATATGTGTTTGACTTGGTATTTATAACCAAAGGATCACTAATACTACTAGCAGTTATAGCTAGCACTTGGACATCTGTAAAGATTACATATATTATTTTGTTTGACCCTCGTAACAGTCCTGGGAGATAGGTACTATTATTATCCCCATTTTACAGATGAAGGAATTGAGGCAAACGGAGGTCATCACTTTCCAAAAGTCACATAGCTAGGAAGTGTCTGAGACTGGTTTTGAACTCAGGTCTTCCTGACTCCAAGTTCAGCACTCTATCTGTTTTACGACCTACCTATACAGTGATTTTTATGGTTGTATCTACTAAGGATACAATCCTGGAAATACATTAGAAAGTTTCCCTTTTCCCTAGCCATACCCTGTCAGCCTATTGAAATCCTACCTTTTCTGGAAGGTCCAGGTCACATACCAACTCCTCCAAGAAGCTCTCCCTGATTGCCCTCAGATGGAAGTAAGTGTTCCCACAACTTGGGCACCAGTCTGGGATACTTTTTTCTCTAGTATTAAACTTGTTGACTTCAGTAGATGATGTGATTTTGAGCAGGTAGACCTTGAGGGTGGTAATTCTAAGTCCAAATTGCCTTGGGTTTTGGCTTTTAAAATATATTCATACTGTTCTGTTTGATGTTGATGTAAATGTTGACTCTTAAATCTGTAATAACCAGAATATCTCTTGTAAGTCAAGTTACCAAGCATTTATCAAACACCTGCTGTATGCCAGGCATTGTGCTAACAGCTGAGTATGTGTAGGGGTGAGTCACTATTTTGAAAACTGGGGTAGGTTTTTTTGTTGGCTTGGAAGTGCTGAATGGTACCAATCCTATACCTAAAATAAAGCTGAAGGACCTAAAGTAACTCTTATTTTCAGTGTCTCCTCCCTAGGGGCCAGTTCTAGACTTTGTGACTAAGAGGGATGGAGGGAATTTGTGAAAGATATGATGGTATCTCTGATTCATCATGTCCATACTAAGCTCATCATCATGACATAGAGCCAGAGGATGTAGATTCAAATATCCACCTATCTCTGTTGTCTTAGGCAAGTTCTTTCCCCTCCCTGGGCCTCAGTTTCCTCCTCTGTAAAATGAGAGGAACTAGAAGATCTCTGAGGACCTTTCTCACTCCAGCTCTGGTGATCCTCTGCCCATGTCCCTCTCCATTGCCTCGGACTAATCTGCAGAGACTGTAGGCCTCTATGACTCACAGTCATACAGCAACACTGAGAAAATGTACAAAAAAGATGGGCCTTCATTTCAAAATAAGTCTCAGGAAGAAAGATCAAGGGGTCAAGGCAGTTATCTTGCCTAGATTATGACATGCAGTTCCATGGATAATTTATAGAGTTTGCTCATCAGTGTAGCTAGAAATAAGGAGAAGGAGGAGTAGGAAGAAGAAGAAGAAGAAGAAGAAGAAGAAGAAGAAGAAGAGGAAGAAGAGGAGGAAAAGGAGGAGAAAGGACATTCACACCTTTAGCAAAGTTGTAGGTGGACTCTTTGCTAGACTCAGACCAAAAGGTAAAGGTGTTCAGAGGCCCTTGGCACTCTGCCTAGTCTAACTCTCCATGGTATTTGCATATTGTTTCCTCCATTAGAATGTTAGCTCCTTGAGGACAGGACTACTTTTGCCTTTCTTTATACCCCTGTTGCTTGGCACAGTGCCTGGAATGTAGTAAGCACTTAGCAAATTCTTGTTAACAGCCTGACAGCTCTACCTCCTCTTTCCCACATTTCCTCGTATGCTTCCTTGCCCCAAGTCAGGTCACCACCACCTAATGAAGTCAGAAGAGAGAGTAGCCAAAGGGGGATAAGAGGATGATTTATGAGCAATCATGACCAAGAATTCAGAGACACATTTGGTACACCACCTCTTCCCCCTTAGTCATTTGGTTGTTCCCAAAACCTCCATGAGCATAATCACAGCCATTGTTAGTTTCCAAATAGCAAAGAAACTCAAACAGAATTCAGCCTTAAATACCCAGGAAATAGAAAAATGGAAGCAGTCGGTTAATGAAAGCCCTAATAAAGGAACTACATATAGACTAGAGAACGAATCAAGGGAAGCTCCAGGATACTATTGCCCTTTCAGAGACAACCCCAGGGAAGGCCAGTTGGCCTGTCCAGAGCCATATCTCTTGGCATAGGAAAACTGAAATGAATTGCAAAAGACTTCTCAAAAATGAATGAGGACCCAGAGAAGTTCTAGGAGTAATCTCTTCTCGTGGTCCAGGCTTACCAGCTCTGCTGGAGAAATGTGATCCAGCCACTCTGGTTCCTGTGCATAAATGACCAATTACAAAAATGATTTCCCACCATTTCCTGGCTAACCACCGAACTTAGCTTTGAGGTCAAAGAGCTTAATTTTGATCACAAATTGAAATAATTTTATGACAAATGTCTTTAGGAAGTTGTAGAAGCATGCCCTAAGAAGGCAGACTTCAGCAAAATCTCTCCATGCCAGCAAAACAGCCAAGAAACCCTACCGCCTTATATGTAGCACCTCTTACAAAGTGGGCGGGGGGGGGGGAGCAACTGCACAGTGGGACTCAAAGATTCTTCCTTTATGCTTCAGGGCCTTTTTTCTGCCCTCAA
Organism: Pseudocheirus occidentalis; assembly: GCA_028646575.1. Classification (NCBI taxonomy): domain Eukaryota; kingdom Metazoa; phylum Chordata; class Mammalia; order Diprotodontia; family Pseudocheiridae; genus Pseudocheirus; species Pseudocheirus occidentalis. The sequence continues at coordinate 1,816 of JAQQSW010006054.1, read as the reverse complement.
GTTAGACTAGCTTCTCTCTCTGCCTCCTGATGCCTCCTGAGGTAGCTCTGAAATCCTGCAAGCCCTAGTGCCTGAAGCATCTTCAGTACTCAAGTGTTAAGGTTTACTCTAAATTTTGGTGACTGAATCTTCCCTGAATGGTCTGTGCTAGCATCCAGGCCTAGTTTTTGTAGAAGCCATGTGGCTTTGCCTTCTCCACAGATCATCTGCATTACATCAGCTCCCCTGATTCCAATGGCCCCAAGACATGTTTGTTTTCTCCTTTGAAATCTGTGCCCAGGCACTGGCCCACACATGAAGGAAGTTTTGTTTTGAGTTTTTTTTTTTCCTGAGAGCTGTGTCCAGCTCTTGACTAGATGGTTACTTTGATGAATCAGTGCCAGAATGGTTTTTCAGGATCCTTTTCCTACAGCTATACAGCAACAACATTATTTTCCAGAAGCAGTACCAGTATGTGACAATTTCCATTAAAAGTTAAAAAAAGAGAATTCTTTCAGAAAGGGTACCAAGGAGAGTAAAATGATGCAAGATGCCACATGGAGCAAAGGGCTTGTGGGAAAAGATGATTCAAGAAACTAGGATTATTCAGATTAAAGAGGAGAAGACCAAAGGGTGATTTAATGGCTATCTCCAAGTATCCAAAGGGCTTTTCAAGAGATGCTGGTAGATGGCTGGCCTTTCTGATTTGTGAAAAAAAAACCAAGAAACTAAGCTTCTTTATGGGAGCCTGGGATCAATATATATAGGAATTTTCTGACATAGGAATTAAATTTTGATTCCTTGCCTCCTATCCAGAGGTATTTTAAAAAAGAAAATGGATTCAGACCTGTCTGGGTGGGATATAAGGGGCCACTGCCTAGAGGGCTGGGTACTCTTTCCCTGATCTTTGCAACCTGCTTGGGAAACTATAGTGGAGAGTCTCCTTAAGGACAAAGTTACAGAGAATGAAGGCATGGCCATGAGAAGCAGATCCAAAATCAGTGATTGCACTTTGTTCACTGTGTTAATAAGAATCTTAAGTAGTGTCTGGGGCCAGCATTTGTTACATGTATCAGCTGCATAAGCATTTATAAAACTAGTCCTTACCTAAAATTGAAGGTAGTGTCCAACTTGCATTTTCAGCACAGCAAAATCCTCAGTTAATGAAGGTGTGAGGCTCTCTTCAGACACATCAAGTCTTCACTGTGCTATCACCATAGGATCACTATAGGATAAGGACTCTTATCCTATAGAATTTGGTATATTAATTTTTTAAATTATATTTTACTCCTTTCTTTTTGCCCAAATGAGGATCTCTTGATTTGGATTGTGAATAAGCTGTTGTATAGCTTCTAGGGCAGGAGTGGGGAACCTGTGGCCTCAAGGCCATATGCAGCCTATTCTAGGCTGTCTCACAGTTGGCCCTCCTAGGTCAGCTAAACTTAGTCAGATCAACCTTCACATCTTGGAGGAGTGAACATTGGATTAGGGCTTGGAAGAAACTTTAGAGATCAGAAGAGGAAACTGAGCCCACGGGCAAAAGGGGCATCCCTAAGATCACACAGATTGAGATCTCAACCCCCTACACCCAAATCCACTGCTCTTTCTGCCAGTCACACTCCTCTTCCTGTCCCAGTATCCTTGACTCTGCTCTAGGCAAATACATGTGCTGGCTTTGAACTGAACAAGAATTTCTTGTCCCTGCTTCTGTGTATTTGAACATAGCACTTCCAGCTCCAATGTCCTTCTTCTTTGTTCCTCCCCCATTCATGAAAATTTTCCCTATAAGGATGTAGTTTCTCTGGGGGAATCTCATTTATTCATTCATTCATTCATT
>JAQQSW010006053.1:0-14040 GCA_028646575.1 Pseudocheirus occidentalis | reverse complement strand
GCTGCTCCTCCCAGTGGGAGTGGGTGACAGGGGAAGAATTGCAAGAATCTAGAATTTAAAGCTATACAACCAAATGCAACTGGGAAATAATACATACAGGGACAGGGGCAGGGAGCCCTTCCCTGTCCTGCTAGAAAGCTAGAGGGGCATTGGAGGAGGACATAAAAGGGAACAGATTGTGGGAGGGACCTTACAGTGGGATCAGTGTTCTGGGCTGGGGGGGTAGGGGCAAGAAGGGGAGAAAATTTGTAACTTAAAACCTTGTGGAAATGAATGATGTAACCAAGAAAATAAATTAAAATTAAAAAAAAAAGAATTGGCAGATTTATTAATGTGGATATTCCCTCTATCACTATGGCCCACAACTCCTAACAAACTCAGCAGAGGGTCTTCAAGAGGCAAAATGGATGAAAAATGGCTGCATGACCCTGAGTAAGTCACTTAATCTCAGTATATTAGCAATTCTCTGAAACTAGAATATGCAGAACAGGTATCATTCTGCATCAGTTAGAGGTTTTCCTCACCTTGTGTTCCCTATGCCAATGAAATCACAGATCTCAACCCTGAGAAAAGTTAGATCACTAATGCTCATGCAGATGCAATGCTAGACTGTTTGATGACCATCAGGACATACACTAAAATCAAATCAGGTCAACAGGTATTTTACGAAGTGCTTACTATGTGCCTGAAAAATATGGCCTCTGTCTTCAAGTAGCTCACTTTCTAATGGGAAAGCAACATGCAAAGAGTTGTACACACATGAGACATGCATGTGATTAGAAGCTGATCTCGGATCTTTAATTACCTGTCCCAATGGTCCTGGTCTCCCACTTTGGGATGGGCAGTGTGGAGCGTTACTTCCCCCTCACCACACCTGAGCTAAGCATTCCTGTGAGAAGAAGGCCCATTTAATAAACAACATCGACTTCCAGCTTTAGGAAAGAAAGATAATTAAAAGGTCTTGGTCAGTAGTCAAACACTACAGGATCACTGAAGGGCTGCCTCTGCATCCTAGAGACCCATTTCAAGTGATATCAGGTAAGGCCATACATAACAAACAGGACCAGAAACTGAATCTTACTGAGTAGGTCCCCTACCCCTTCTCCTCAGCAGTTTTACATAGCTAAAGATTTAAAAGAACATCAGAGGCAACCCTGAGGGAGAAGTCAAGGAACTGGCATAATTCATGACTTCTGAATGTTATTTATAATACTAGCACATAGCATATTGTGACATTTAAGGAACTTAACAAAAGAATTTAAGAAAGCCATTCCAAATGTAGGCTTCTAACAAGAAAGGCAAAATGAGGCACTGGAAAAAAAATATTGGACTGGGTTTCATAAGACCTGGGTTTAAATCTTTATTCTTTTACTAAGTAGCTATGAGACCATTGGACAAACCATTTATTTCATCTTTTTAGGCCTGTTTCCTCATCTGTCAAATGAGAGAGTTAGAGTAAATTGTTTCTTTTCAATCCTAAGATTTTATGCTATAAAAATAACAATACAGGCTGCCTCTGTTAGATGAAGTCTTGCCTACTGAAAGGCTTTTGTTATCCAGTTGTTTCAGGAATGTCCAAACTCTTCATGACCCCATTTGGGGTTTTCTTAGCAAAGATACTGGAGTAGTTTGCCATTTCTTCTCTAGGTCATTTAAGGAAATGATAAGGTCAAAATTTAAGGTCAAGATAAGGAAACTGAGTCAAAATGTTAGGTGACTTGCCCAGGGTCATACAGCTACTAAGTGTCTGAGCCCAGATTTGAAGTTAGGAAGATGAGTCTTTCCGACTCCAAGGCTGGCACTCTATGTACTCTGTGCCCCCTAATGAAGAGCCCATGTATCCAAATGAATATTACTCTTCCCATCCATGTTTCTCCACCCTTTTCCTGATAGAGACAGGGATACAGAACCCAACACTACTCCTGAGAGACTCAATGTCTTCAGAAGCCCACCTCTTGTCCCCTCCATTTGTTCTCTTATCCTGGAGAGCCCCTTTTCCCATTCCCCTTGAGCCTAATGGCTAATCAGATTCTATAGGACAAGTCACTACCAGGATATCTACCTCCCTGAAAGCCTAGGGAGCTCCTGTTATATATGCTCTGGCTCAAATCCCAATCCCCAAACCTCATCTGGAAGCTATCAGAGCTCTCTTACAAGCCTTTCTTCTCTAGAGAATGTTAAGTGTCAAGGTATTTTTTCTACCAATCCAAGTCTTTTACCTCTTTCGAAAGCAACCTCAAACCTCTCACCAGAAGCTTTATTTATCACTTAAAAAAGAAATTTATGCTGGAGAGAAGGGGCCTTAGATATCAGCTATTACAGCTTCATTACTTCTCTACATGCCACTCACATAATCCATCTATATTCTGTTCACTGGCATGTCTGATGTTGCTTTGTAATTGAATTTTAGTCATTATTTTAAAATGGTGTCCACCTCTCCTTCCTAAAGAGAGAGATCACTTCTTCTGTTTCTCTTGCACCCTTCCACAATGCTTAATAAACATGATTCTATATGTAGTAGACGCACACCAAATGCTATTTAACTGCTGGCCTTATTCTTATTTTTGCTCCAGTGAAACAAGGGAATCCTGTTTGCTAATTGATTGATTTTTCATTTCATTGGGGGTCCTGGGCAAGCCCCATTTTGTATTTCAGTTTATTTTTCCACAATGGAAGTATTGTAAATATTAGCTGAAAATAAAATGAAAGGAAAACAGGCATTTACCAAGTGCCTACTTTGTGCCATGCGTTGTGCTAAGCACTAGGGATACAACCAAATATTTTTTTTTAAAAGTCCCTTCTCTTAAAAAGTTCCCAGTCTAATGGGGAGACAGAACATAAACAGCTATGTACAAACAATATTTGCAGGATGAATTGGAGATAATCTCATAGGGAGGGTACTAGAATTAAGGGAGATTCGGAAACCCTTCTTGCAGAGAATAAGGCTTCAGCTGGGACTTGAAAGAAGCAAGGGAAGCCAGGGTATGGAGATAAGGAGGGACAATATTCCAAGCATGAGGGACAGTCAGTAAGAAGGCCTGGAGAGAGGAGGAGTGTCTGGTGCAAGGAACAGAAAATGATCAGATGCCACATTCAGGGAACCTTCCTAAATCCAAAATGGAGCAGACTGACTACATTTTGCCAACCATGCTAGAAGATGATTAAAAACACTTTCTGTCTTTCCAAATACAGAGGTGAATGTTGTCTTTCCAAATACAGAAGTGAATGTTGAAAACTAAAAAAAAAAAAAAAAAAGTCATTTAAAAAACCTATATATAGGCCAAATCAGAATCTTAAACCTTCCAAGTAATGACTAAATTTTCAAATAATTCCAAAGCAATCTCTGAGGATTCTGTTTGTAGCAACTGAACATGTAACAAAAAGGTCAAAATGCCATTGTGTTTAATATTGAATTTCTTAAGGACCCACATGTACAAAAAAACTTATAGCAGCTCTTTTTGTGGTGGACAATAATTGGAAATTAAGAGATACCCATTGGTTGGGGAATAACTGAACAAGTTCTGGCATATGAATGTAATGGAATACTATTGTTGCATGAGAAATGATGAGCAGGCAGATTTCAGAAAAAGCTGTAAAGATTTACATGAACTGATGCTGAATGAAGTGAGCAGAACTTGGAGAACATTGTACACAGTAACACTGTGCAACGATCAACTTTGATAGACTTGACTCTTCTCAGAAATAAAATGATCTAAGACAATTCCAAGACTCATGATGGAAAATTCTAGCCACATCCAGAGAAAGAACTATAGACTCTGAATGTAGATGAAAGCATACTATTTTCACTTTTTTTTTCTTATGTTCATCCTTTTTTTTTTCTAATTCTTCCTTAACAACATGACTAATGTGGAAATGTTTAATATGATTGTACATGTACAGGGGATATCAGGTTGCTTGCCATCTTGAGGAGAAGGGAGGGAAGGGAGGAAGGAGGAAAATATTTGGAATTCAAAATCTTATAAAAGTGAATGTTTAAAACTGAAAAAGAAAGAAGGGGAAAAATTGACCATCATCAGCTTTAATTTTGGACCCAGAGCCCAAGTCTCTCACAAGAGTAGAAGTTCATTTTTTAAAGACAGTGTCTGAAATGCTGCATGACCCTGGGCAAGTCACTTAACCCTGTTTGCCCTATTTCCTCATCTGTAAAATGAGCTAGATAAGGAAATGGCAAATTGCTCCAGTATCTTTGCCAAAAAAACCCTGAAAGGGGTAATAAAGAGTGAGACACTATTGAAAATGACTAAACAACACATCTGAAATGCAGCTGATTCCTAAAGTCTTGTGGAGTCTGACTGAAATCCCCAGGCATTTGGGCAGCAAAAGCCAGTCAGTGCTAGGCGGATTTAAAAAAAAAAAAAAAAAAAAGATGCCCATTAAGGATTTTCATACTGGGATATTTCTCTTTTGTTCCCTCTGAGATATTGCATCCATATGGAATAATACACTTCTCTGGTCCCCTACAACATCAGTGCAAACTCATACTTCCTGGTTAACAGAACTGTAGCCAATTAAATGAAAAGTGTTCAAAGTGTCATGGTGTAACAGGGAAAGCAATGGCCTTGGAATCAGAAAAACAGTGCTTCCAGTCGAAGCCCTGATACTCAAAAAGTGTCTGATCTTTAAAGGTAAGTCATTTAATCTCTCTTTCTCATCAGTCATAAAACAGGGATAAAAATAGTTTGACTTGCAAACATCCAGGATTGTTTTGAGTACTATTATACATTGAAAAGAATGCTCAGTTTGGGGCCAGAAGATTTTTTACTCAAATCCCAGTTCTATCACTACCTGCCTGTGTGATGTTAGGCTAACAACTAATAATTGAACTTTTCTAGGCCTTAATTTTCTCATCTATAAAATTAAGAAGTCAGACTAAATGCTCTTCAAAGTTTCTCCTAGCTCTAAATCAATGAGCTGTGAAATAACACATGTAAAAGTGCTTTGGAAATTGTTAAGAGATAAAAGCTGAATACAATGGACTCAGTAGTACCTTAGACTTCCTCTATTTAAAAGAAAATGCTACCATAATTCTTTGTTCCAAATTCATACCAAACCCCTGAGTGAGGTTCCAAAGAGTCTTTTCCCCCCTTTCCACAAAAATATGGACAAAGGGCACCATTACAACTAGGGTATAGTCCTAAAACACCCAATAACTAAGTTTTCCAGACTTAGTTCTCTATGTTAATAACCATACTGGGTTGGAATTAAAAACTAACCAGGGAAATGAAACATGGATTGGTTGTGTGGAAGACAGCAGTAGTAGTTAGTAGTAGTAGTAATAATGAAGAGGAGGAGGAAGAGAAAAAAAAGAAGAGGAAGAGGAAGAACTCCTTTTTATAGTCCTTTAAAGTCTGTAAAGTTCTTTTCTAACAATAATCCTCTGAGGAAGGAATTGCAAATATTAATCTCTTTTATTTAACTTTATTTTTTGGTTACATTTTAAGTTTTGAACTGTCTCCCTCCCTCGACTCCCCTCTCTATACTTGAGAAGGCCACCATCTGACACAAATATGTACATATGTAAAACCAGAATAGCATAGGTCCTTTGTAGTTGATCTGTGGATGATATTCAGAATAACTTAGTTGTTTACAATTATTCTTTTTTTTTTTTTTTTTTTGCTTTTTGGAGGACAGTTGGGGTTAAGAGACTTGCCCAAGGTCACACGGCTAGTTTTTGTGTTAAGTGTCTGAGGCTGGATTTGAACTCAGGTCCTCCCGACTCCAGGGCCAGTGCTCTATTCACTGAGCCACCTAGCCGCCCCCACAATTATTCTTTAAACATTGTTGCTGTTACTGTATGCAACATTCCCTTGGTTCTGTTCATTTCACTCTTTATTATTTCACGTAAGTTTTCCCATGTTTTTCTAAAATCAACCACCTCATTTCTTCCAGCACAGTATTCCCTAGCATATTATCCTCTCCTTAATTGAGTTTCACAGAGGTTAAGACATCATTGCCCATAGTTACACAACCAATAAATGTCAGAGTTAAGATTAGAATCCAGATCTCTCCTGAAGCCAAGTATAGTACTTTCTAGTCTACAGGTAGATATAGTGGAAAGGTAGGTACTCATAATATGGTAAGTATGTATATGTGTGTATACTTAGGTATGTACATATATATATGCATACATGTGTACATATTTATATATAGATATACACACAGATACCTTTTCACCCTATTCCCACTTTGTTATCATTTCAATAGAGTTCGTCTACCCACCAGTCCTCTCTAACACCTCCAAGTAAATATCACACAACTGCATACTGAAGGCATGAGCATCTTAGGATGATGGGCTGACCTAAACTTCAGAAAGAACTGAAGCCCTTCCCATGGACCAACTCTATAACGAGGATGCTGTTTACTGAGTGAGATGATTAAGAAAGCCCTGGGGAAGAGAGAAATCAAGTTAGGATTGACTGATGGTCATTCTTGGAATTAACAACCTAACTGTCCTTCAAGACCCAGCTCAAGTTTGATCTCAGTCGTGCTTTCTTCTCACATAGTCACACAAATAATAAAGGATCAATGGATCTAGCACCAGAGGAAAGTCTTGTGCAACTCATCCACCCCCCCCCCCAAATTTTACATATAAGGAAACTGGGAAACTGAAGTCCAGAGGCAAGTTCTAAGCACAAATCCTCTAGCTCCTAATTCATTCATTCATGCATTTGTTCATTCGTCCATTCAACAAGTACCTGCTTAATACATGCTATGTGCCAGATATTGCTCTAGGCTGTAGAGATGGCATACACATCCAAAAAGAGAAAAATAATCCATGTTCACAAGAAATTTGCATTCTAATGGATCAATGTTCTTTCCATAGTAGCATACTGTCTCTATATATCCCTTCTCTGAAGTCCAATAATCTATTCCCCACCCCTTCTAGTACCTAACCACGTACCACCCAATGATAGTCTCTTTCTTCATGTCTTAAGACTTTTTTCCCCCAACTGGTTATAAGCTTCACAAAGGCAGGGACCATGTTTTAGGACTTTCCTTATTTAGCACTATGTTGGGTATAATAAATAGGAACTCAATAAATGGTTGTAGAATTACAGGGTGAAGTGCTCCAGCAATGAGAGTCAGAGGAAGGTGTAATGAGTAAGCATTCTTCATAATGAGGAGAAACACTGTGGTTATTGTTGTGTAGTGGTTTTCAGTCGTGGCCGACTCTTTATGACCCCTTTTCGGGGTTTTCTTAGCAAGGATACTGGAGTGATTTGGCATTTCCTTCTCCAGTTCATTTTACAGATGAGGAAACTGAGGTAAACAGAGTCAAGTGACTTGCCTAGGGTCACACAGCTAGTAAGTGCCTGAGGCTGGAATTGAACACCTGAAGAAGAATCTTGCCAATTCCAAACCTAATGGTCTACACACTGCACAACCTAGCTGGCAACAGGGCAGGTAGACATGTAAATGATAACTGCAGTACTGCTTCTAGCAGTTGGTGGTCCATTCCAAAGAAACTACCTGTGGGTCAACTTCAGGCTAAGCTGCTCTGAAGGGATGATGAGGATGCACACACATGTAACTCTATATGTTACTCAATAGGCTTCTCACATAGATTATGTGCTGGATGGAGATCTCTACAGGGAAGCACAACTAGCTGCTTAACAAGGATGAGCAAAGCCCACTTCTACTGTGTTATCACTTCAAAGGAATGCAAGATGTTTTCCTGGCCACACATTTCTCTGTAACCATGGCAGCACTGTCACATGACAGAGGCCACAACAAATCTGCCAAGCAGCCACACCTCTAATCAGAGACCAGGAAGAAAAGTACAAAATCATCATTAAAAAAAACATTCATGTACCTTGACACTTTAATAACTTAATTTATGGCTGTGACAGATTCCATTTACAAATGGTGCTTAAAAGAGTTTGTTAAAACTAATTTAAAGTTCAGGACTGCAACTTCTTCTAGTACTAATACACATATGTACATATACATATATGTGTGCACATGTTTGTGTATTGTGTGTATGTGTGTATATATGGCGTCCATGTGCCAGGCACTGTGCTAAACTCTTCACAAATATGATCTCACTTGACCCTCACAATTATGGGAGGTAGGCACTACTATTATTCCCATTTTACAGTTGAGGAAACTGAGGCAAACAGAGGACCAAAGACTTGCCCAGGATCATACAAGTAATAAGTATCTGAGGTCAAATCTGAACTCAAGTCTCCCTGACTCCGAGCCCGGGGCTCCATCCACTGAGTCACCTGCCTGCCTCTAATAAGAAAACTACATCCTGTGGTTAACTGATAGTCATCAAAAGAGATGTTCACATTTTTTTCTATTGTGCCTTCAACTCAAGTTATTAATATTTAAGAGTTTTTAAGTTTTAAAATTATACAAGCACTTTATGAAGACTGTAAGCAAGTTACTTAGCCTCCCTGAACTTCAATATCCTTACTCCTAAAAGGGAGGGAGGGATAGAATTTGGAACTCAAAACTCTTTTTTTTAATGTTAAAAATTATTTTATCATGTAATTGGGAGAAAAATAAAATATTTTTAAAAGATAAAATCGTGACAAAAATATTTAAAAAGAAAGTATTAGATAACCTGCAAAGTTTCTTCCAGGTCTAAAATGCTATGACCCTTTGCTCTTGCTATGTCCCACTCTAAGGAAATTGTTCTAAGTCACTTAATACCTACTGAAATGCTGCACAGATTACATCAAGGAGCAATGCAGTGATGTAACATATGTCTTTCCCCACATCCTACTAAGGTTTTTGTCATTCCCAAAGGGAATGATTCCTGGAGTTTGTGTCCATTGCTCTCTATAATCTATTATCACAAGCCATATCTAAGTTACCATGGATATTTCTTACACAAGGGCACTCTTGTGTGCCAACTCAGTGTAAGGATTGCCATCTGAAGATGGGCAGGGGATGACAATAGACAAAAATGTTAAGAGAATTAGTATATAAATATTCTAAAGGAAGAAAAGATTCTTTCTAGAAGAGAGAATAGATTCCAGCAATAGTCAAAATTGATCCTGGGCAATTGGAGAACAGGCGGCTACTCCATTTTATGCTTGGAGACTGTGAGGTGTGAGGCTTAAGGTTATTTATAGAATCATTTAGAGCTGAAGGGGACCTTAGAGGGTACCAAGTCTAGCCCCCTCTTTTTTCAACGAGGAACTGAGGCCTAAGAAAGGTTTAGCAACTTGACTCAAGTCAAACTCAGATTTAAGCCTTTTGGAAGAGGGTAATAGCTGAGTTGTTAGTAACTTTCATTATAGCTCTTTATTACAGGTTTTTGAAGAGCTCTTTAAATTTTAAATTTTTTCAGTGAGCTCAAAGGCAAGGAGGGTCGATCAGATGGTTTCTAAGGTCTTTTCAGTTCTTACTCTATGATCTTATGAACTATTACCTCAAGTAAGGTAATATATGTAAAGCATTTCGCAAACCTTAAAGTTCTACATAAATATCAGCTTTAATATTATGACGGTTATTTTGTATCAGACCTTCTGAGAATGGCCAGAACAAGTCAGAGCAAACATTATTGTTGTTGCTCAGTCATTTCAGTCCTGTCTGACTCTTCATGATCCCGTTTGGGGTTTTCCTGGCAGAGATACTGGAAGGTTTTGCCATTTCCTTCTCCAGCTCATTTTACAAATGTTGTTGTTGCTGTTTGTCCTTCATTCTCAAAGAGGACCGTGACATCGGGGAGGTGATCCCATTACATGCAAGTGAATTGGAGTTAAGTAAGGGAAAGCTGAGCAAAGTCACCAGCCTCACTTTCTTCTCTAGGAGGAAATGAGGACAAACAAGGTCAAATGACTCGCCCAGAGTCACACAGCTTGTAAGTGTCTTGAGACTGGATTTAAAGTGATCTCCCTGACTCCAGGCCTGGTGCTCTATGTACTGCTCCATCTGGATGCTTATTATCCTCATTAAGTAAATGAGGTTAAGTGATGAGCCACATATTCTTATTTAAAGGGGCTTTGGGAAGTCCCCCAGTTTTGTTAGTGACAGAGCAAGGACTAGGAGGCCCCCTCCCCATCTCCTGTGAGACTCACAACATCTCTACAAAGGGACATATGTTAATATACATGCTCTCCTTCCTCAGCAGCGGACATTCAGGAAAACTAAAAATCTGGCAAAATTACTTGCTTGAGGTAATAGCATAGGCAGAGATAGCGGCATAGGTAAAAGCAGAGAGACATAGAATCCATGCATGCTATATGTATCGGATAGACAGTAGGATTCTCTACAAGGTGTCCCTAAAGTCTGGACACATAGGAAATCTCATTAATTATGCATATATTCAAGAAATGAAATGAATGAAAATTTCAACATTTTATTTAATTAGCATAAATTTTAGCCATGAAAATTTCATATGGAATAAAAGCTTTCATTAGTTATTGGGAACTATTTTCCATATTAATGAAATTAATTTAATTTAATTAATTAATAAGATTTCCTATATGTCTTCTATGTCTTCCTATGAATTAAATTAAATATTGTTGAAAATTTCATTCATTTCGGGGGCAGCTAGGTAATGCAGTGAATAGAGCACAGGCCCTGGAGTCAGGAAGACCTGAGTTCAAATCCAGCCTCAGATACATGACACGCACACACACACAAAACTAGCCGTGTGACCTTGGGCAAGTCACTAAACCCCAACTGCCCTACCTTCCCTCCTCCAAAAAGAAAAAAAATTTTCATTCATTTCATTTCCTGAAAATATGTATAGTTAAGTACTAGCAGTGTGACCTTGGGCAAGTCACTTAACCTTAATTAGCCTTTTAATTTAAAAAAAATTTTTTTTAAAGAAAACATACATAGTTAATGATTTCCTATGTGTCCAGACTTTAGGGACATCCTGTAGATCACTTCACTGTGGAGGTACCTCAGTTCAAGTCTAAAATTGCTACTAATATGTTTGCACTCATTATAATAGAACCACTTACTTTCTGCTCCTACATGGTAGCCACTGCTACCATAATCCAAAAGAGGTATCAGTATAATTCATGTGAATATTTCCTGTTTATATAGTGCTTCATAAAGCACTTTCCCCACAAAGTTCTTGTGAAATAGTTAGTGCAAATATTATTATCTCCATTTTATGGATGAAGAAACTGAGGGCAAGTGAAGATGAGTCATACAGCTACTGAGTGTTCCATTCAGGATAAGAACTCAAGGCCACTACTCCTTCCCTACCCTTAGTTTTGCTTATTTTTCCCCATCCTCTTGTTCAGAGGTGTCTTTTATAACCAGAACACGGAGAGGGTAGACAGACTCAGACAACAGAGGTACCATCTTACATCTCAGTTTTAGGCACAAGAAATAATTTTTTGATTGCGTATGCCCTTTTTTGTCCTTTCTGAGAAGTTATCGAAGATGCACTGGGATCTGCCAGAGTGGAAAGCCGCGAGGCTGGGATCAGGATGTCTGCATTTAGGTTGTTGCTTTTCTACACCCTAGCCTTCTGACATTAAAAAAGCTGCTCACCTTCTTAGAGCTGTTGCTCCCTCCTTGTAAAATGGAGACAATAAGACTTGTAACAGAGCTCACAGGACTGTTGTGAATTAGGATCAAGAGCCATCATGTATTTTAAAGCACTTTATAACCAGAACACGGAGAGGGTTGACTGACTCAGACAACAGAGGTACCGGGTCTTGGTACCATGAAGATCTGGGTTCAGGTTCTGCCTCGAAGAGTTGCTAATTATGTGACCTCACATGATTTATAACCTGTTAGCCTTTGGCCGACTCTTTAAGGTGATAAGTTAAACAACTTCTGATCTGTACTAGGGGCAGCTAGGTAGCACAGTAGACAGAGCACCAGGCCTGGACTCAGGAAAACCTGAGTTCATACCCAGTCTCAGACACTTACTTGCATGACCCTGGGCAAGTCACTTAACCCTGCTGCCTCAGTTTCCTCATCTGTCAAATGAGCTGGAGAAGGAAACGGCAAACTATTCCAGTATCTCTGCCAAAAGAAAGCCCCAAACAGGATTGTGAAGAGTCGGGCACAACTGAAAAAAGTCAACAATTAGGACACGGAGTTACCGAACCAAATGTTACCCACACTGATGAAATCACAGGTTTGAACAACAATAACAAAACCCCACCATACACATATAAATGTATCATTATTGGCCAATAAACTTTGTTGGATAATCCTTCAGAGATGGATTAATTTCTCCATGATTCAGTTTCCTGATCCCTTAAATAAGATATTGAATATTGTAAATTTAGAGTTTCTGTTCTTCATTTCCCACAGAGTATGGTGAGGCCTATAAAATGCTTAGAGTATCTTAGGGAAAGAGAGTAAGCTCATACTTAATTCTCCCATTTGGCTCCTCACATGCAGAGGCAGCAGGAAATGACGATCATCTTCTATTCTTTATTTTTTTTTAAACCAAACTTACACCAAGGAAAATTAGCCTACTTCTTCAGGACACTAATATTCTGTGACTTTTAAAGACTAAAGAGAAAGAATTATTTGGGGAATACAGAGGATCAGAGTATCACTGGAAGCATCTGGTCTCCACTAAGACCCTCAATTTCTTCAATATGGTAAAGGAAAGGGTGAATAGAGTGAGGCATCATTCTTTTTTCCCTTCCTTGCACCACACCCCTACCAATACACAAAGTCAGTACCTTACACATCTAAAAGGACCCACTTAGGGAAAAAGGAAAGAGGCAAACAGGTTAATTAAGGATATTGGGAAGGCAAATGAAATAACAATGTACAAAGTACTTTGTAAACCTTAGAGTGCTATATGATTATTAATTATTCTTGTATTAATAATAATTAGTCTTTATAATGTTAATAATAATCCATATTTGTTATTCATAATTAACAATAACACATGCCTTCCCATCATATCCCCCCAGTCCCGTTCTTGCATCTTCTGGTTCTTCAAGACTCACCTCCTCATAGCACCCTGCTTACAGTATCATCCTCAGGATGAGACCTGGTGGCCCTATACATATTCAAACAGCCACACATTCACATAAGCGGAAACTTCTCACACATACACCTCCCCACCCCCCACTGGTTTGCTGACTGGATTCTTTACACTCCTTTGGGATGAGGTGTGGTTACTGCTCAGGTTGTGATTCAGAAACACAGCCTGGTACTGAGAGTGATAGTTTCTGATGAATATTCATGTTATTTAGTCTTCCAGTATGTGGAGAGAAGAATTCCCAATGGGTTGGATTAAGGGTCATGCCTGGGTAGGCAAGCAGAGGCCTTTAGGAATTCTGCCATCTGCCTCCTGCTTGTCAATCACAGCAAACTGGATGAGGCTCTGCTGTGCTGCCAAGGTTGACCTTAAGGACTGACCTCAGGTCCTGTCTATTACTCCATAGCATGACAGGCACACATGGTAGTAAGTAAATGGACTAAAGTGGGCACCTGTCCCTATCTCCTTCTGGGTGGAGGCATACAGATCTTGGAAGGCAAGGGAGTCCCAGGGAACAATATATTCCTAGGGGTCACATGTGTGTCCGGTTTCTAACCTGATCTGAACTCAGTTTTACATGCTAGGACTAATTCTTTCAGAAGTTGCTATCAATAAATCACCTAGGTAATTCCAGACTCCTGGTCAGTGCTCACTGAGGCTTGTGTTTCCTGGGAGAAAGCCAATCCTAGGTTCACAGACGCTACAAAGATCTTCCTCAGCAGGGAGCTTCCAAGGGGGCAACAGTAACTCCCACATTCTCAAGGGCTCACATCTCTAGCCAAAGCCTCTGGCTCTACAGGGCTTTTTTGGACTCAATCATAAGGAGGTAACAATGTTATTCAATCTTACTTCTTCACAACTAAGTCACAACTAAGTTCTATCTGCTCTCCCCTATCTTCTGTGATGCAGCTCTCTGTTAGCTTTCCTCCTACCTATATGGGGACTCCTCCTTTGTCTTTATACCCCCTCCCCAAGAGTTTTGTACATAGTAGGTGCTTAAAAAGCATCTGTGAAACTGAACAAACTTCAGCAGAAAAGTTCGTTTTCTGAGGGTGATGAGGTGTAGGCTCTGGGACCCCTCCCCCCCCCCC
>JAQQSW010006052.1:0-14041 GCA_028646575.1 Pseudocheirus occidentalis | reverse complement strand
TATTTCATTTGACCTTCACAACACTAATGTGAGGTAGATGTTACTGTTCTTCCAATTCTACAGAAATGGAAACTGAGGCAAGCAGAAGTTAAGTGATTGTCCTTAGTAAGTTTCTGAGGCAGGATTCAAATTCATGTCTTCCTGACTATAAGTCCAACACTACAGTCATTTAACGTTCAATCAATAAACAAACATGTAAGCCTACTGTGTGCCAGGCACTGTATCAAACACTAGGAATCAAGTGACAGAAATTTAATACAATCCCTACTCTCAAGAACTCATCATTCTAATAGGGAAGATAATAGGTACAAATATGAGCATACAGAGAACAATACAAAAAAACTATATGAAGTAGTAAAGTTATGGATTACTTAGTACGGAGGGTACTGGTGGTTGTGAGAATCAGTAACATGGCGATGTCTCTCATCTCTCTTCAAAGAGAGGTTTCTTTGAATATAGGAAGGGATATATGTGTAGGAAGACATAAATGTGAGGTTGCAGTTAGGGCCAAATTCTCAGCAAGAGTATGACATGGTCAGACCTGCACAAAACAAGAAAACTGTTTGACAATTTGTAGAGAATGGATTGGGATGATCGTTATTCACCAGTATTCACCAAAGGAAAGCTATAATGTGTAGTTAGATTGTTATGAAAACTATGCCCCACAAGTAGCATAAGGGTATCATTTTGTGGCTTGAAAGGAGCAGAATAGACATCTCTAACTTCTCTCCCTATTCTCCTCCAAGAGAAACATTAATTCCTGCCACAAGAAAAAAAGCATGAGACTGAGAGCAAAATTTTAGCTGCTTTGCTCTCCTCAGAGATAGAGGGTACCAGTGTAAAATTATATCTATCTGCTCATATTCATTATTAGTTCTGATAACTCTTTCAGTAATGTAGCAATCCAGATCCCAAGCTTTATGCTCAAAGCTTGATCTTTTTCCCACCAAATACCAGCGCCACAATGAATAAATGTAGAAATGATCAAAGAAATACAGAGTGAAGGAGCTCTTCCTTTGGGAGTGCGGTAACTCACCTCAGTCAAGATAAAGTCCTAGATCTTACCCAAGGAGAAGTTTCCAGGGTCTCTAATATACCAAACTGGGGATAGGGCCATGACAAAGACTGCCCACTCTTCTTATGTCAGCTTCTTCCCAGAATCTTTTCCTTCATCAACCTGAAGTGGTTGGTATCATTTATTTTCTCTCTCAGAGATGAAAGCCAGAAGCCAGAAACAGCAGAAGAGACTGTAGCACCTAAAGATATTCTCTTTCCCACTTCCACAAACTCTACCCTGGCTGGCAGGTGCACAGCATTGTTCTCCATCAGCATGGAGAGAGCATTCCAATTGGCTTTGGAACTCAGGTTATAAGACACATTAAGATAAACTTGCAGCTGGTAATAGTAAAAATTACTACTATTTATCTTCATCAAAACAAAGGTCATGGAGCAATAAAAATATCACAACTAGTACAAGTTTATTGACAAACAATCTTAAGGCTCCTGGGATAGGATTTTAAAGGATTAGTGCACTGCAGAAACAAACACATTCAATGATATTTTTTATTAAATCCTTATTTCATACTAGATACTATGCTAGATGCTGGAGATGAAAAAGATACTTTGCTAGATGCTGGAAATACATAGACAAAAATAAAAATTCCTCCCATCAAGGAATTCCTCAAAGAAATTAGGGTTTATGAAAGAAAGTAACACATATACATAGACATACATACTGTAATAATATACATATATACTTAACTTTATTTTTATATATGTAAAATGTTTCGTTGTATATAATTTTATTATATAAATGTATATAATTTCATCATATTATATTACATTTTTATTTTTCTATGATAAATTTTATATTATTTATGATATCAAATCATATTTGTATAATTTTATGTATGTGCTACTTATGCATATAAAATAAAGTTAGAACACTAAACACAAGGGGGCAGCAGAGTGGATAAGTAAAGACATATAAAAAGGCAGTGGCAGCTGAATTGTGCTTGGAAGAAAACTAGAGATTCTCAGAGTAAGGAGTTCAGCCTAGACTTGGGAGACCACAGTTCAAGGTGGAAGATGGAATGTAATATTCAAGAGGTCATATAATTAGTCAGCAAATCTTAATTTAAAAAATACCATAAATTAAACATAATGCACAATCTACAGCTATGTAGCTACTAACTACAATGATGAAACAATAGTTTCTTAGAATTTGGGGGCCAGAAAAGATCTGAAAAATTATTTTACAGGTAAAGAAATTGAAACCCAGAAAGGATAGTGATGGACATAATATCATATTAGTGATTAGTAAGAGATCTGACTTTATAACCTTGGACCACTTGATTCCTAATTCACTGTTCTTCAACTATCTCATAACACTTTATTTTATCCTATTGGTTTTTTGCAACCATTTTTATTTTATAAAATCCCACAATATTTAGCATTTTATGTTAATTTGGTCCATGAGATAATATACAAGCACAAAACTCACTGTAAACTTAACATTTGCAACAAATATCTCAAGGTAATTCTTTACAAACCATTTTTGGGTTAGGTACCAAGTTATCAACAGGGACAGACTAAGATGAAAATTAAGGACTATAGCCTAGCAAAAATCCTAATTAATTTTCACTGTGGTTGTGCTATGAATCCACATGTGATTTGGGGAAATTGATGCCTTTGAAACAAGTCAACATTATCTCTACTCTTAGAGTATAATTAAAATGCATTGGAATCACAGGAATTATAGACCAAAATAAAATTTGCTGACCTTAAGTCATTGAAATTTTTACACTAAGAATGACAAAATGAAAGCTTGAGAAGTGATAACTTACCCTGTGTAAGCATATTAGTATCACTGGCAACCCAAACAGGTGGAGATGCTATGGATGAAGATGTTGATTAGAAAAATATCTGTGATCAGACATATCATTGGTGGGCATGGCTAACTGAATCCCTCCAGAGAATCTTGGCCGTCTAATTTGTATGTAATAGTATCTAAGTGCTGAAAGTATGTGTATCTAAATTATATGTCTAAACAAATGAGTAAATAAAGTTAAAATTGAAGCTGACAATTGTTTATATGCCTTTTAAAGGGGAAAGAATAGGTTTTAATATTTGAATTTTTCACAACTTAAATACTACAATTAAAATCCCACTTTTTGTGGCATGTAATTGAATCTGACTTCTCAAAGATGAGACCTATGAATACAAACTCTAACATTTTGCAGTCATTTAAAAACACTTCAAATATGGGTCTGGCCAAGAACTATCATCTGAGCCTACAAGTTCCTCACCAAAAGTTTGGCCAAAAAGGAATAAATTGTCTTGGTCATGCAGAAGCTTTGATAAGGCAAGAAGGGCTGGGATTGGTAGTGATGGGAAGAATGTCTGTATTGATGAATTCTCACTTTTAAAACAATTTAAAATGATCATTATATTAGACTTTGTATGTTTTATTTTATTTGGTGGGGACATCAAGGCAAGGAGAATAGAAATGAATGAAGAAGCTATACAGTTGGAAAGCAAGAATTGGGAAAAGTGAGTAAAAAGTAGGAGTTGGATTCACATGTGACAGAGAAAGTGATGCAGGCATAATCTACTCTTCTAAAGAGTGTATGGAGATTAGGGTAAGAGGAAAACGTAACAGAGGACAACAAAAAGACTTGGGTTTGAGTCATTTTTCTGATATATATGACTTGTATAACTTTACCTAACCTTCACAGACCTCAGTTACTTCAGTTATAAAATGAGGAAGTTAGAGAGTCTAGGTAAACTGTGAGGTACTTTACACCTCAGAGATCTAGGATTCATACAATCCTACAAGAGACCTAGGTTCCCAAAGCACTGAGCTGAAGAGGAAAATGAAGGCTTTAGGAAAGATCTCTTCCACTTCTCTCTTCTGGATTGTATCTGCATTGGGGGCAGTATGTTCTTTGGGTCTGACCAGGTCACACGTGTAAGATCTCTCACAGCATTTTCATCAGCCTCATGACTATTTCTGGAACACCAATAGTGCAAATTACCACCTGGGACCCTAGTTCCTACCTAGTAGAGCAATAAGAGAAAGAAGTAACAGTGAGAAGTAAAAACTGAAGCAACAAGTATGTGTTTCTCATTTCTTTAGTCCTTCTTTTAGAAAAAAAATATGCACAGGTTGAAAATGTCAATATAACTACAACTTTTTTTAAATTTAAATGAGATCGTATTTTTAAAGCATTTAGCCCAGTGCCTGAAATGTAATAAGTGCTTAAAAAATGATTGTTCTTTCCTTTTTTAAAATTCTTCCACATGTGAACAAGGAAGGTCAATACTCAGAATTCTTCTTTCATCTGACATTATGTTTTTACTAATATCCTCTTTTTAAAAAGTTTAATCATTTGGGAAATAGATTTGCCTGGAACATACTGAACACCACAGTTCATTTTACAATCATGTGGTGAAGAATCTGTTTCAGTGCCTCTTCTTGCCAATGTCCAGAGGTCATCTGCCTGAATTAGAATAGAAATATGTCACTGCCTGCTCGTTCTTTTTTTCTAGAAAATAAGAAAGCCACTGAATTTAAGGTCACTTTATTCTGACTCAATATTAATGTAACATCATTGTTCATTGTTTGAAACTTAGGGCAAGTCCTAAAGTAGCTTGTTAGGACCTCTCTGGATTAATCTGCTTTCTGTGTTCACTGGCCCAAAGTAAAGTTCTGATATTTGTGAGAAGTAAATCTAACCCTAATTAGGAAGGTGTGGGTGGCTAAGGAGCCCCATGAGCAATTGCATAGTCAGTATGTAACACAATATAATTTATTGATTAAAAATAAGAAGCAAAAAATGTAAAGAAGTACACAAAATATATAGACAGTCTCCAAGAAATGATACAATTGATCTTCAAACTTCCTGAACATATAAAAGAAACATCAGTATCAGTAATGCCATGAGGAGAATTTGCAGCATCAGAAAAGAGGTGAACCTCCTCTCCCTGAAGAGTATATGTCCAAATTCTTCAAACTTCTGCTACCTGAAGTCACTGCTTTGTACAGGCCAAATTAACACTTTACTGCCACAACATCAAACCATTAACTGCACAGAACTTGAGCAAATACTTCATGGTTTAGGGTCTCCAAGAGAACAACTAGCAAGAAAAACCCATCTGGTATGATAAGCTGCCTGAGTTCACTTGGAGACAGTGCTTTCAAGAAGTAGAATTTTCTTAATGAAAATTACAGTGCTCTTTGATATCATTGGCTCACTTTGTCAGTAAAATGTTCTTATGAAAAAAATTAATATTAAAAAAATTCCTTATTCCCTAATACACTTACCAAGTCTCTTTGATTCCATACCCTAATGGAGCTTCAATCACAAATGTTCCTGATGAAGGAGAAAAAGGAAGGTGATAATATCTCAAGGATGATTATATAGAAAATAGACTTGCTCTCTAAGATCACTGAGTAGAAATTAGAAGGTAGATTGAAATATTAAATGTGATAGTCTTCCAAGTTAGGTGACTTGATCACACTCAAAACAAACTACTATTACATAAGGAAGAATTTTCTAACTATTAAAGCTCTCTAGAAACAGAATGGATTGTCCTATGTGATGGAGTTCAAAGAATGTAGAACATGGAGTCACAAGAAATCAGTTTTCAAATCTTACCTCCAACAGTTCATTTAACTAAGGACTATTTGACTATGGAAAAAATCACTTAACCTCTCTGGGCCTGTTTGCTCTTTGTTAAAAATAGGAATAAGTTTGGCTGTATTATCTATAAAATACAGTTATTGTGAAAATCAAATGAAACAATATGTGTATTGTGTATGTGTGTACATATATATATATATATATATATTTGGAAATGATATATATATAATCTTTCTTAATTTAAAGTGCAACAATTCTTACTATCATTAATTCTCTATCATAGAAGGTGTTTGCATAGAGGCTGCATGACCACCTTTCAGGTATATAAAGAGAGTGATTTAAGAGATAGTAGGTTGGTCTAGATAACCCCTAAAATTTTTTTCTCACTCAACAATACTTGTATCATAAGAACCTTTTAGCTACCAAATGAGGCAATAAAAATAAACAAAAAAGTAGCTATCATAAACATCAGTATTTTGATAGGACAAAGAGTTCTGGGTGCCAAACACATTACAAATGAATGATTAGAAATATCAGCAACAAAATGGAGGACTAGACATTTTTAAATTAAAAAAAATTATGTATCTCCGTAGTCTAAGATACTCAGAATAAAAAGAAAAATTCTTTTTTTTAGTAACATTGCTCCTGAACTCACTCAGCACTGCCCCCATACTCCCCATGTTACCAGTACAAGTTTGTCTGAGAATACCCAAGGACATAATACAAGCTTGCAACAAAACTATCTTACACCATCATTAACTCTCACTATTTCCAATTACTTGGATACCCTGACTCCAAGCTGCAGAAGTTTGACCAGGATAAGACAGTCAATTTGATCAGAGTCCTTCAGGAACAGAAGTCTGCTGGGGCCTACAACCAGAGATGGGACAGGAGGTGTAGAGACAACCTAAGGATCATAGGTCTACCAAAAGAATACAACAGGACAAAGAACCTTAAAACCATAATGAAGAAAATGATAGCAGAGAACTACCTAGAAGCTTTAAAAATAGAAAATGAAACTGCAATTCAAAGAATTCACAGATCATCATCTTCAGGAAAGCAAAACAAAACAAAACAATGAAAATCCCTAGACCTATAGTGGTGAAATTTAGCAATTTAATTCAGAAACAAAAAGTTCTGAAAGCCATCAGGCAAAAGACTTTTAAATACATTCAAATAATTCAAGATAATTCTACACCCTTTACAAAAAGGAGAAAAGAATGGAATGATTCATTCCAAAGAGCATTAGAGGTCAGGACATACACAGGGTGACCTATCTGGCAAATCAGGGTTTGGGATATTAAATACCCACATGATGGTCTCAACAGATGCAGAAGAAAAAGAAAAAAACTTTGACAAAGAACATGTTTTATGCTAGAAAATCCTACAAAATATAAGCATAGAGAATCATTTTTAATATCATAAAAAGCACCTATCTAAAACCAAAAACAAGCATCACATTCAATGTGATTCACCAGAATCTTTTCTAATAAATATGGGAGTAAAACCAGGATGCCAACTCTATCCACTATTATTTGATATAGTTCTGGAAATGCTAGCAATAGCAGTAACATAAGAGTAAGGAATTGAAGGAATAAAGTTTGTTAAAGAGGAGATGAAGGTATCTCTTTCTTCTGATGATCTGGAAAACCCAAGGGAATCAGCAAAAATACTGAGAAAATTAATAGTGTCTTCAAAGTTTTATGTTACAAAATAAATCCTAAAAAGTCAAGAGCATTTCTAAAAAATAATGAGGCAAGAAGTAATAATATACAACTTGCATAAAATATCTGGAATCTGGTATTAACCTTTCATAATCTAAACTAAAATCAGTATGAGTTGAATAGAGCTAATTACAAAGTGTCCCTTAAAGAAATAAAGAACAGCTTAAATAGATGGTCAGTGGTCAGGGATAGGCTGTGCCTATGTAATAAGAATGACGGTACTACCAAAATTAATTTATACTTTTAATGCAATAACATTTTTTAATGTGAAGGTAGGTAGCACAGTGGATAGACTGCTGGGCCTGGAGTCAGGATAAACTGAGTTCAAGTTCAGCCTCAGGCACTTATTAGCTGTATGATCCTAGGCAATTCATTTAACTCTGCCTCAGTTTCCTCATCTGTAAAATATGCTGGGGAAGGAAATGACAAAACACTCCAGTATCTTTGCCAAGAAAACTCCAAATGGGGTCAAGTAAAGTCAGACACAACTGAAACAGCTTAACAACAATGGCAACAACAAAACTACCAAAGGGAAGCTTTATGGAGCTTGACAAAATAATAACAAAAATCATTTGAAAAAAAAAGGTCTAGAATATCAAGGGAAATGCTGAAAAGAAGTGAAGACAAAGGAAGAATAGCATTTTCAGACCTTAATCTACATTATAAAGTAGTAGTCATCAAAGGCATCTGATATTGCTTAAAGAATAGATTGATCAAGGGAACAGACTAGACAAGGGAGATTCAGAAATAATAAAATTCAATAACACAGTGTTTGATAAAGGAGACAACATAAGTTGCCTGAGTGAAAATACCTATTTGACAAAACCTATTGGGAAAACTGGAAAACAGTCTAGCAGAAATTAGGCTTAGACCAACATCTTATACCACACCCTACAATACTTTCTAAATGTCAAATATTAAAGATCATACTATAAAACAGATTATACACCTTTAACAGGTATGGGTAGAAGATGTATTCTTAAACAAGAGATAGAGGCAATTACAAAATATAAAATCAATAACATTATTTGAAAGTGAAAAGATTTTGCACAGATGTTAAGGCATGTAGGATAAGAAAGGAAGTGGTCAAATGGGGGGAAAATGTTTGTATCAGATTTCTCTGGTTTTCATATTCAAGATATATAAACAATCAATTAATATATATTACATATATGTGTATATGTGTATGTATATGTGTGTGTATATATATATGTATGTATGTATGCATGTATATATGACTAATAGTCATTCCCCAAGAGATAACATGGTCAAAGGATATTGTAATAGTAATGTAATTTGATCCCTTTCTATTGGCAAAGCTAACAGTTACTTAGTACTTAGTAATTAATCAAGCCTCTGTTAAAGAAACAGAAGGTATGAACCCCTGTTGCTGATGTAACAGGAAGGCGTTGAAACAGGAAATGGCTGAAACAAGAAGGAGCTAATGTCATGTGTGTATATAAGGAGAAGCCCCTACTGGGTCAGACAGCTGTTGGGGCCAGGTTCTGGAGGATGAGGAAGAGAGGCCCAGGCTGGAGAGAATGATTTTTATTTTGAGAACCTGGATGAAGTGATTTTGATTCTGGGAACCAGCTGAAACTTCTGCTGAGTCTTAGGGCCAGCTGGAGCTGCTGAGTCCAAGGGCCAGGTGGAGCTGTTGAGAAGCTGCTGAGGAGCTTCTGAGTGTGAGGGCCAGCCAAGCTGCTGAGGATTTCCAAGGACCAGACAAAGCTGCAGAAGACTGAGGAAGTATGACTGTGGTGTTGGTATTTTGTCTGCTTGTGGCTTTCTTAAGCCTTGAATTCCAAGGAATAGAGAATATGAAGGATTTAAGGTGGACTGAACATGGTGAGCTTCAGCGTGGAACAGGAACAGCACAGTGAGCTGGACAAAGAACTGGGAGATGTTTGCCTTTGAACCCAGGTGACAGTTTGGTGAATCCAGGTAGGGCCCGGGGCCATGGAAGGGGACGCAGGGAATCTGAGAGCTTACCATGAGTCAAACTGAAAGAAGACTTTATCTTGGATACTGTGTAGTGACTGAAAAGATTGTGATTTACTTGTGAGTGAGGGGTGGATGGCTTGTATATTTCCTGATGATTGAATAGTGAATGATGACTGAATGGTGACTGATTTGTAATTTAATATGCCTCATGAGTGGAAAACTTTGATTTTGGTACTTTGTGACCCTTAAGAAGGCAAGTCTCCTTAAGAATGATTGAATGATTGAGTTGATTGAATGATTGAGTTACTAAGTGATTGACTGACTAAATGATTGTACTTTGTTCAAAACTACGTTACCACTCTGGTAAAAACTATGTGGCTATTTTAGTGATAAGTTGTTGTGAAAGCTATATTTTGATTTTTTGTTATAAGTTGTAATATTGTGAATGCTGTATTTTGATTTCTGTGAATGTTTTGCACTGATTTATTATTGAATAGAATATTCACTATACTCTATAATAAGAACCTAGAGAAGCTGTTCATAGTAGCATTCTTCTGGAAAGTTGTTTGTGCTTGACTTTATAAATATAAGCAAATACTCTTTAAAAGAACTGTAAAGTATTCACGACCACATGGAAAAGATTACCCAAATCACTAATAATAAGAGAACTGTGTATCAAAACATTCTTGAGGTTTTACCTCATACCTACAAGTTGGCAAAAAATACCCCCCAAAATGGCAACAGTCAATGTTGGAAGGATTATAGAAAGATGAACCCACTAATGCACTGTTAGTGTGAAATGGTATAGCCATTTTGGAAAGCAATTTGGAATTATGTGAATAAAGTACTTAAATGTTCATATTCTTTAAAATAGATACACCCTTATTGGCCTTATATTCTCCATAACCCCAACCCCACCAAGGAAATCATCAATAGGAAACAAGTACCCATATACTCCAAAACATTTGTAGCAGAACTTTTCAAAATAGCTAAGAAATAAAATAAAGTGGATGCCCATCAATTTGAAAATGGCTAAACAAATTTTGGCACATGAATGTAATGCAATATCACTGTGCTGTAAGAAATGACAAATAGAGAAACATGAATTCATGCAGAGTAAAAATAAACAGGAATGAGAAAACAATAGACTAGCAAATAATATGTAAATTAAAGAACAATAGAAATATATATATATATATATATATATATATATATATATATAATAAAATTCTAAAGATCAAACAGGCCCTGGATGAAGAGATATAAGAAGACTCTATCAACCATCATGGCAGTGGGAAATTCACAGCTGTTACTTATTGCACATGTTTTCAGAACTTCAACAATGTATCCACTAGTTGAATTGGCTTTTTCCCATCTTTTAAAGAAAAATACTATCTGTCACATGATATGACTCTCTAGAAGGGGAAGCAGGAGGGGATAATTGCAATAAGTATAGTGATAATAAGGAACAGAAAATATAAACAAGAACATTTTTAAATGAATGATTAGAACAGAGCACCCCATTATACTTAGAAAACTTGCACTATTTTCTTTGAAGACTTATAACCAATATTTAACTTATCCTTTACACATCTAGTTTTTAAAAATTAATATTCCTTTGATAATGCCATATTTATATTGTTTTTAATATTCTTTGGTTTCTGAAGAATCAAACCCTTATATCTGGAACAGACTAAAGCAGCCTCTTTCCTTATGAAGCAAAACATTTTCAGAGCAAAATCTTACTTCTGTGGTTCTTAGAGAAGCAAACCTTATTGTCCTTTTCCCTTTTTTCTTCTTTCTTCCTCTTTTTCCCTCTCCTCCCACTCCTTTTTTCCTATCCTACCTTCCCCTCTCCTTTTTCCTCTCCTATCCTGCCTCCTTCATCCCCTTCTCTACCACCATCTTCTTCCTTCTAATCTTTTTCTATTCCACCCTACCCACTTCCTCCTGTTCCTCATTTGTGGAACATCTTCATCCTTTTATTTGGAACTCCTAAGGAAATTGCACGTTTGCATTGTCATTGTTGCACCTTGGACTTTTGATGGTCACTGTCTCAGCTACTTTCAATTAAATCCCTCAAATTGATGATGAGTAGAAAATTCAGCAAATTACTATGTTTAAGGGACCAGGTTGATTTTTATTTTTAAAATAACACATTATATAAAAAGTTAGCAATTTTATTCATTCTGAGCCCCAAAGAAATTACTCCATTAAGGTATGACTCTTCTCACTCAGCTAATTTATGTTAACTCATTACTTTCCATTAAGATCCTGTTAATATTTTTAATATATGCTGTGTGCAGGCCATAGATATTGCCCAGACATAAACACATTCATCTGTGTGGTTTTGTTCAGTTTCCCTAACTAGATTTCAAAATTAGGATCCTGAAGAATTTGAGCTTTCACTAAAGAAAATTAACAAATACACACAGAGTGAAATGACACCATTTTCAGAGGAACATTTTGACAAATGTAAACTAAAATAGGAAAAAAAATACACATAAAAATGTGGAGAATGTGACAATCAGGGGGAATTAGATGATAATTCACCTCCTCCTCCTGCTCCATTTCTGGACGGACAGCTCTGTATCCATTTCACTTGCTCTCTCCCATCTGCTGCACCTCCATATCCCCTAGGCCACCTCCTCTCCCCACTCTCATTTCCAGCTCCTTTTTATGTTTTGTTTTACCCAAAGAATATAAGATCCTTGGAGGGGAAAGGGGACTGTCTTGTTTTATCAAATCCTCAGCGCCTAGCTCAGTGATCACATAGTGATCACCTAATAAATGCTTTATATATTGTTGATAGTAATAACTGACATCAATATAGTATTTTAAGGTTTGCAAAGTGTTGTATGTATTTGCATTTAATCTTCAAAACAACCCTGTGAGTTAAGATTTACAGATATCATTATTCTCTATTTATAGATAAGGAATTCCCAACTTAGAGAGGTTGTGATTCCTGGATCACACAGAGTTAGCATCTTAGGCAGGATTCACATTTGGGCCTTCCTGATTATTAAAGTCCAGCAATCTACTCACTTTGCCACAGAAAAATAGACCTGAAACTGAATTGAGTAAGGTTGAAAAGGAAGATGACGTTTGTCTAAAAATAGAATGTCTTTCTGATAGAGCAGAGAGATCTTCGCAATTGGGTGTATTCAAATAAAGGCAGGTGACCATTTGTCAAGCATTTTGTAAATAGCTAGGCTACAGAGTGAATAGAATACTGGAGTTGGAGTCAGGAAGACTGAGTTCAAATCCTGCCTCAGAGTGCTTAGATGTATGTCCCTGAACAGATCTCCTAACCTGCCTGCCTCAATTTTCTCATCTGTAAAATGGAATTAGTAATAGCCCCTATGTCTCAAGGTTGTTGTGAGGATAAAATGAGAACATGTGTCATATAATGTTATGTAAATGCTAGCTCTTATTATGCTGTTTTTATAGGATGTATTGATGCCTCATGTTAAAGGTTGGACTAAGTAGTATCTAAGGTCCTTTTAATTCTAAGATACTGTGGATCTTTCACTCTAAGATTTTTCCCACAGGGTCAGACAAGGACACTCTTAGAAATTGAGGGGAAAAAATATCTCTCATACCCAGATTGGGTAAGATTATATTCCGTGTTCTATTCCCCAGTGTTGCGAAAAAAGTTTAAAGAGATAGGATTTGAAGTAGACTAGCCCAGTTATAAGAAAAGCAGGAAATCTTATGATTAAAGGCAGAAGTGGTGTGGAATAAAAACAAAAATGATACTGGAAAAATGTTTGCCTGGAAGAAGTTAAGTAGTTCACTCAAGAAATAGGAAAAAGTTGAAGAAGTGAAATAAGCAAAGAAAGACTTGAAAAATGCCCTTAAACTAAAAGCAATGAGGTAAAACACATACACACACACACACACACACACACACACACACATACACACACACTCTAGAGACAGAAATAGTCATGCTTATTTGGACTTGTAAAAAGTCCATCATTTTAATTTTCTTCAGCACTACTTATCAGTAACAAACTTAAGAGAGTTTAAAACTAAATGTATGGGCGTACCATATGTTGATAGCAAACTATAATTAAGCAGATAAATGGCTTGTGTTTGTAATTGATGAGTTAACTAATAGACATTACATTAGAAAATATTTTCTTTTGAATATCATTAATCATTGCAAAATGGGAAATTCTGTAGAAGTCACATTTCACCCAAAAGGTGAATTTACTAATCCAATAATATACCCCTTGATGCTTTTGACCTCACAACCCACAAGCCCTTCCAAGTCAGGCTAGAGAATCACAAACAGCCATATAGGAACCTTTAATTTAGCAGCCAATCTGAGAGCAGTTGGAAGTCATCAAGGCCTTGTAGGCATTCATATCTCTGCTTCTGACATCAATAGAGATGTTCCATAAACCAATGTTGGGAGGGAAGGCGGGGTGCAGAAAGGTATACCTTGTCTTTCTTAATATTCCTTTAAAAACCTCTGCATGATTTTTTACCATTGCATATGATTTAATTTTTTTTAATGCTAGAATGAAGTAAAATTTATGGCTTTCTTATCTTCAGTAGGCTTTAGCAAGGAACCTATATACTCCTTTCCAAGGGCTATCATGATTTTTGTATTTCTATCTGGAAAACCCATTACAGCTCTCTTTAAAATGTGTCAAGAGTGAATTCTACAGGCAAAAAAGAAAGAAGCAGCACCAGAACTAAGTGAATAAAACCATTTTT
>JAQQSW010006051.1:0-14041 GCA_028646575.1 Pseudocheirus occidentalis | reverse complement strand
ACTACTACTACTACTACTACCACCACTACTACTACTACTACTACACTACTAATGCTAGTGTTGCTAGCTGTTGCTGCTGCTGTTACTTCTATAAATAATAATAATATCTATTAAAATTATAACAGTTTATAAAAATATCTATGGGACAAATGAATATAACTTCACAGAAGAGTAAAGACTATCAATAGGTAAATGTCAATGGATTTGCCCAAAGCAACCTCCAAAGGTAGTCAATAATATAGATAGTATTAATGAAAAGAATAAAAAAGTTCTCAATAAGCAAAATGCACATGAATCGAAAAATAAGACAAAGAATCATTGATCAAATGATTGAGTCGTGTGGATTTGTTTATAGATATGATGAGGTATATTATAGCAATACAATACTATGTCATTATCACTGAAAATTGTAGAGGTCACCTCTAAGGAGCTCAGTGCAGATTATGCAAGGAAGTGCTAAAAGCATGCAACATACCAATGAAAGGTAATGAAAATTCCACACATAGTGGATACCTAGAATGATTCGATCAGGTCACCAGAATTAAAGACTAGGTACTTGCCGTTCTTCAAAAACTAATCAGTAAAAAGTTCCCATGTTATAAATGAGACCCAAAATATCATTGGGTACTCAAATAAAATATGTAAGAAATGCAGCACAATATGAGGGAAAAAATGTTTTCTACAAATTCCCAGACATACCACTGACCCATGAAAATTTAAAAATAACATTTTAATAGATGTTACTTTGCTGAATATTCATACTTTTCAAACTACATGGAAGAAAACAATTTCAGAACATAAAGGCATAACAGGAGGAAAAAAAGTTATGCATGACTAGAATGAGGTATGTATTATACCCAGTATTTTGTCTGCTACTGTTGTTGGCCTGAAAATGCTTTCAATGTACCTATAAAAGATGAACTTGTATCCTAATATTTTTATTCAGATAAAAAAGTAGCATTTTTATCCTCCTATACAATGCTCTACAGAACATTAAATGTAAAAGAATAAAAGCAAGATAGCAACTCATCCCAGAATCATTTCTATTTGCACTCTGTTGGACAAGATGAGAATGAGATAGGAATAAAAACATGTAACTCTCTGACATGGAGAAATGCATACTGGGAGATGAAGTTTTGTTGGCCAGAAGGGAATCTTTTTAGCATATCAGGACTCATGGACTGAATAGCAGTTACTGTCTTTAAGTCTAAAATGTCACTTTTCCCTGCTTTAGAGAGATGGAGAAACTCTTCCAAGAGGGATATGTTCCTTTGAATATATGATTGGAAAGACACAAAGCATGCAATTGACATGAGGAGGAGACAGACAATGGGAGCATTTATTGCTGCTGCCACCACTGTCATAATTTGGGGCTTAAAAATACGCAGACACCCCAAGGGGAAAGATAAGAGAGACTGTGATAGCTTAAGTTTGTGAGGAGGGATCATAGTGATTCTCTCTCTCCCTCTCTCTGTCTCTCTGTCTGTCTGTCTCTCTCTCTCTGTCTCTCTGTCTCTCCCTCTCTCTGTCTCTGTCTGTCTCTGTCTCTCTGTCTCTGTCTGTCTCTGTCTCTGTCTCTCTGTCTCTCTCTGTCTCTCTCTCTCTCTGTCTCTCTCTGTGTCTCTCTGTCTCTCTCTCTCTCTGTCTCTCTCTCTGTCTCTCTCTCTCTCTGTCTCTCTCTCTGTCTCTCTCTCTCTCTGTCTCTCTCTCTCTCTCTCTCTGTCTCTCTCTCTCGTTTTGCCTCCCAGGGAGACTCAGTTTCCATTCTAGAGTTTTTCTAATGTTTGAAATTCATTGAAATTTTATATTTTATGTTTATATTTTAATTGGTAACAATGAACATTAAAGATATAATTGAAATAAATGCTCTGGGTTGAGAGTTTTATTATTTCTGAAAGGGAGGATGTTGAAAAAGATGGGGCATTATGCAGTGAAAATGACTGACCAAAAAGCATAGAAATCCTTCACTTGAATTTTTGCCAGAATAAATTTGTAAGAGTGAATTGGGGTCTTTTCTTTTAGAAATAAAAAAATGAGTCCTTTCCTGTTCAGTTAGTGCCTAACTCTCACAACATACTGCCTTCCAGGTTGCTTCCCTATTCCCATGCATGTGAAGAGAAAGCTTCCTGTGGGGACACAGTCAACAGGAATGACTAAAGATTATGTCCTGACATGTGCGAAGAGAAGGGGAATGGCTGGACAATGCTGTTGATAAGCACATTCCAAGGGTGGGAGCCAGAGGAAGAAGTGAGTAGCAGTAGCAATAGTCTAGTAAGTGATTTTTTTCTATACATATATTCCCTCAATGACATCTAGCTATAATAGCAATGACAATAATAATGACTCCAAGACAACTATAAAAAGATTAACATGTCCTCATCAAAAATGAGGGAGACTACTGATGGAAATTGTAAGATTTAATTATAAATAGGTTAAACATTTACAGAATTACTTCCTGAATAGATACCACTTCATCAAACAAATAATACAAATAGTAATAATAAAGATACACCTCAGTACTTTTAAATAAAACTGATTTCAACTTACTACTAGATGAAGCCCATAAAATAACCAAAATCAAAGATTAGAACTAACAGGTGACATGGGTCACAGAAACTCAAACAACAATATGTCAACAAAGAAGCATCAATCAAATGCCTGAGCCAGCCAGTTTAGGAAATAAAGGTTTTAATGATGGCAGTATGAGATCAGACCATTGCTATCAGAAACTTCTACACACATACATACATACATACATGCATATACATACATACATGTATATATGGAGAGAGAGAGAGAAAGAGAGAGAGTAAGAGAGAGAGAGAAAGAGAGAGAGAGAGAAAGAGAGAGTGAGAGAGAGAAAGAGAGAGAGAGAGAAAAAGAGAGAGAGAGAAAGAGAGAGAGAGAGAGAAAGAGAGAGAGAAAGAGAGAGAGAGAGAGAGAGAGAGAGAGAGAGAGAGAGAGAGAGAGAGAGAGAGAGACTCAAGGAGTCCAGGCTTATAGATTAATGCGGATTCTGAAACAGTAGACCCTATGCAAATATCAAATATCCAGAGATGATAGAATATCTAGAATTATGTTCCAGAATCTCTCTATCCTTCACAAACTAGTATATTTCATATCACCATATCACAAATTAAAAAAACATACTTGAAAATTCAACAAATTGACTATTGAATACTTAATAAAGACAAAAATATGACTCATAATTACTCAGATTTGAATCATATTGACAAATGATAATTTAAGGATATATTTTAATAGGTGTTGTTATAACAAAAATCATGATCTTAAAACTAGGTATAATAACAGTGTTTAAAATACGTTAAAGAGAAAAAAATACATTAAAGAGACCTAGAAGAAGAAATCAAAACCATACTGGAACAAGATGAAATGTGTATAATCTCTGCTGTGCTGAATGATACTTTCACTGCATATGCAGGAGATGGTTTCCCCTCAATACTTTATAAACATTTTTAAATTGTGTGAAATTTAAAATTTTCCAAATTTAAAATATCTGTTATTTTGTCAACTTTCTCAATATTTCACTGAACATTATGAAAGAAGAATAAGAAGATAGTAACTTGTCCTAAAATTATTTCTCTCTGAACTCCATCAAATATAAAGAGAAATAGAAAAGATCTAAATTTTAAGAGGAAAACAGGCTGGGGTGCTTTTTAATATAGTGTTTTTAGTGACTTCCTTCCACTCCAAGCATCTCTCTGAATCAACTAGCTTCCCCCTCACCCCCGCCTTTTTAAACCATTATTCTTTCAGGAAAGCTGTACGTCAGCAATTCATGGGATACCTATTTCTCCAAAATTAAAATTGGTGATCATTCAAAAGCAATTGTAAGACATATGATGGGCACAAATAGGATTCAGAATATTAATTACCAAAGAATACTTATACAGAAGAAGTGGAAAGAATGTCATCAGAGAGATACTATTATCTCTAGATACATATGTTTCCAAAAACTGAAAAAGGAGATTTTTTTCATGACTAATGTCATGTAAAAAAGTGAGGGACAACCCATGCCATAACCTCATACTCGCTATATATAGTGTTTGAAATTTTTTTCAAAATATATCCATGCATTATTTTATTTGATCCTCTAGATATCCTTATGAGCTATTTTATCACTAAGTATTAGCGTTGTCATTTTGTAGTTAGGGAAACTAAGTTCCATAGAGGCTCAGTTATTTGCACACAATACAGCTACTATCAGAGGTGATTATATCATATATGAAATTATTCCTTAGGTTAAGAAACTGGAGAAGTCAGCTTCAAACACATTCCTATCTATATCACAGATACTTTAAGGGATCTATGATCTCGTAAAATTGAATATTCCCTTCACCAGAGAAGATTACAGATCATCTACACCTTCAAATCATACGACCATAGAATTACAGATGATCTACAGATCACCATGTCCCCAGACTGCATTTTACAGATGAGCAAACTGAAACTCAATGAGTTCAAATGACTTATCCCGGGTTGTACAACTAATATCTAAAATGAAGTTTTGACCTCTTATTCCTATTCCAGTGACCTGGTCTACATGTTCTTTGCAGGTCTTGCTGCCAAGAGGGTGCCATAGTAGGGCAAGAAGATGGCCATGGTAGAATATGAAGTAAGGCTGGGACTGTCTAGATATAAAAATGAGTTTATGCTCATGAATTCACCAATTATGATCATCCTACATGGAGCTCTAGAACTCAATGACTTATCTTCTGGATTCTTTAAAGGTTTCATTGTTCAGAGGGTGCAAGGGCAAGGTGGATTACAAGAGGATGGCAGAGTAGAGAGACTTGCCCAAGGTCATCCAGGTAACAAGGACTAGAAGTCAAATCTCCTGACAGCATTTTTCCCACTGTCCCTTGTATCAAGAACACAAAGCATTTAAAGCATATTAATAAGTTGATATTAAAAATGATCTCTATTAAATAGGGCAAGGCTACAATCTTTATTCCATCTAAATATTGTAATAATAAAGACATTGAGGAACCAAAATGGACCTGCTATTATTCATACAGAACAATAACCAGACAGTATTTTATGTTCCCTTTTTCTCTTTAAGCAACCACTCCCCTCTTCTGTACAGTCACAGCTAGTACTGTAATTGACAACTTTTAAGTGTAACAGGAAAATCTAATTTACTTATGGACAATTATAAATGTAAGCATTCCTTTCTTTTCGTTTTTCAAATATTGGTCTTATTCCAGCATCCTTAGAAACTAGGGTCAATGCTGCCAGTATCTGTAATAATTAGCCACATAGAAACATAGTTAATAAAGAAAAAAAAAGCCAAGGAAAACACAATGGTCTATTACATTTTAACCAGACAACCAGTATTTTTTGAGATTCTTAAGACATTATACATCATAAGAGACACCTAAAGTGAGTTTGAAGTCAAACTGCTGTCTTTCATCTATAGATAATTAAAATGACCCCATGTTTCAAGATGTAAGTCAAGGATTTTCAGGAGTACAGTAAGCTTTAATGGCTAACCTTCAGGAAATTTTCTTCACAACCTAGGAAAGGTACTGAAAAGAAGCTTATGGACCAAGAAGAGAATTTAATGGGCTCTTAACCCTTTTCAATTGAGGTACAAGATGTGGGATTAGGAAATGGAGCAACTATTTAAGTCTCTTCATTCTATTTTTTACGCAGCTCAAAAAGAGTCCAGCAAGGAAAACACAGTCTCTTGAAATTGTAGGTTCATCTTCATTCTTTTCAGTCTTGAACCTTTCCATTTGAGAGTCTTATATGGGTATCTCTCTGGAAACAAAAATCCTAGTTGGCAGCTTCTGTTCATCCAGTTTAGTGCAACCCCAAAAGGAAAAAAAAGGCCTTTAATATCATAACAGTATCAGAACATCACATTGAAATGAAATAGCACTTTCTGCTGGGCTGAGAGCACTCCAGAATTAAAAAGCCAATTTTAAATTGGAAAAAGGTTAATTTGTTGACCCTGACTTTGTTTAATTGTTACTAATGCGTTTTATGCTAATTAAACATGCCTTCTCAATAATTATGCAAGGAAGCTACAAAGCTTTTAAGACTCCTGCTAATCCAGCACCCTCTGGTTGCTTGTTTCTAATTTGTTCATTTTAATGTACCAATTATCTGAATTAGAACAAATAAAATTGAGGAGAATCTTACTTTTGAGACTCTGACCCACAAATATTTCAAATCAGAGAAAATGAATCCTGCCCTAGCTCAGCTTTTTGGTTTCTTGAGTAGGATGGCACACTTGAGGGCTGTTGTGAATGAGGAGGCCCATTTCTAAAATTCCACAGTTTCACTCTAAGACATGAGGAAATGTGTTGTACCTGACAAACTTTACAACGGAATGAGAGTACACAACAAATACCTACACTAATTTTTAGCGAGAGTGATACCAAAAAAACTCCTTATATTTCACATTGTTTTATGGAAATGATACAGAGGAAGATGATTATAATATAGCATAAGAACAGAATTTAATGTTTGTTTGTTTGTTTTCACTGAATCACAGACTTTCAGAGTTGGAAGGAACCTAATTGGTCATTTAGTTCAATCCATTCCTGAAGGAGAACTTTATCCTCCTACCCGTAATTCAACAAGTATTCATCTAATCTTTCCTTGAAGATCTCCAGTTAGGAGGAACCTACTGCCTCCTAGAGCAGTCCATTCTACTTTGTGATCACTTTACATATTAGGACATTTTTCCTCTGTCAAGTTTATGTTGGCTATTTCATAGCTTCTAGCCATTATTCCTAATTTTCTCCTCTGAGGTAAAACAGAACAAATCAACCAACTATATACATTGTTCCCTGTCCCTCCCCTTAAAAGCTCAGTAAGAGGAGCAGGGATTGTCTCATATTTATCTTGGTACTGCCAACATTTAGTATGATTCTTGAGACATGTTTAATAAATCTATGTTAACTGATTGAGTAGCTGGCTGACAGAATCAAAGGTGAAAAAAGTCCTTCAATACATCTTCTACATCTAATAAAACTTCTTAATTTTTACAGATGTGAAAATGAGACTGAGAGAATTTGTGAGCTGCATAATATCACACAACAGCTGACTCTGGACTTTATACCCAGGTCCTCCTCATCCCAAGTCCAGTCTTTCATCTACTAAGTCCCATTGGTTAATGAGTTGCCATTCTCTGTGTGTTCTCTACTCTATCAGTGTCCATCCATAATTGTGGTTCACAGAACTGAATACCCTGCATCAGATAGGGCCTGACCTGAGCCGAGTATGGCTGCTCATAACAAGATTTTATCTTGATAACAAACTCATATCAAGCTTGTGGCCACCTGAAACACCTAGTACACCATTTCTGTGATTTCATATTTTTGTACAGTTTTTGCTACACGGTAATTTCAATTCATATAGATGCAACACTCTTTTCTAAGTCACATTCACCGTGGAAATCTGAGGGTAAAGCTATCAGGAATCTCTATAAGCTGACTCAAGGATCCACCCAGAATTCCCGAGATTCCAGCCATATTATGTCACCTTCTGATTAACTATTATTCTTTCAGTACAGATTTTAAAATATCTATCCTCCTCCCAGTGGTCCATAATCAAGGAAAGGCATTTACTTTAGGGTGACTCATTTGATGAATCTTGAAGTCTCCCAACTAAACAGACCCTTCCTTAGTTCAGACATTTAGCATTGTAGGGGACATCAAAATCCTGCTAATTTTTTGTACAACCAATTCAGACTCCACTTCCTCTATGAAATGTTTCCTTATTCCCCAAGCCAAAAACATGATCTCCCTTTGCTGAGCTACTGTAGCAATGTTGTGCATACTTCTCCAACTACATTTTCTTTTTCTACTTTGCACTGTAGTTCACCTATATATATATTATATGCTTATATATTAATATATTTATATATGTTCAATTTGTGGAATAAAACAAGCATTTCTATAACATATTTTAATGAAAATATAATTTCACGTGAAACTTCAAATCTACTTTATACAACTAGCTATTCCTTTTAAATATGTGATAGTTACGTAACTTTCTTTTTTTTTACCTTTTTACTTCCCTTCTACTTATAACACCAATGTGATATTTACAGCACCCACAGTGGCTATGAATACGCTGGTGTAGTTGTGAATCACAAAATGTAACAGGCTCTCTACATGGAGGACAGAACCAAATCATTTATTCAAATACCAGAAAACCAAATCCCCAAACCAGAAAGCCAAATTCATTATAATAACCACAAAGTTAGCACATGTAACCAATGTAGCAAACATCAACATTCCCAAGTCTTTCAAAGCCTTCCCTTCATTAGGCCTTAACAAAATAGGCTCCCTTAAGTAAGAATGCCCTCTCTCACTCATGGTAGCTTATTAACCTCCATGCTGCTTGCTCCCAGCAGTTCTGGCTGGCTCTCAGCTTGTGCTCAGCTTTTTATCCTGGTCATTAGCTCCTCTCTGTTCCACCTCTTCCTGTTGCATCAGCAAGTTCCTCCCACTATGGGATTCATAAGTTCTATTTCTTAACAAAGACTCTATATAATCAAGGGCAAGGCTCAGCCTGAAACAAAGTGCTAAGTACTTGTTTGATTGCCACTACAAGGGGCAGGGAAGGTCTTCAAATTCCCATTACCATTACACCATTCAGCTCCTATCTAGAGATGGCTACCATTAGACACAAATGCCATATATACCTATATGTAAAATTGTTCTATGCATACTTCTATTTATCAGTTCTTTCTCTGGATACAGATAGTATTTCCTTCACATGTTTTTTTTTATTTCTGATGTGTGTATTTATAATAGTCAAAATTACTTAGGAGCTCAAAGTTGTTCTTAAAACAATATTTCTGTTACTGTATATGATGTTCTCTTGGTTCTGCTCACTTTGCTCTTCACCATTTATTTATTTATTTTTATTTTTGGAGGGGGGAAGGCAGGTCAATTGGGATTAAGTGACTTGCCCAAGGTCACACAGATAGTAAGTGTTAAGTGTCTGAGGTCAGATTTTATCTCAGGTCCTCCTGGCTTCAGG
This sequence comes from Pseudocheirus occidentalis, assembly GCA_028646575.1. Lineage (NCBI taxonomy): Eukaryota > Metazoa > Chordata > Mammalia > Diprotodontia > Pseudocheiridae > Pseudocheirus > Pseudocheirus occidentalis. Next base: position 5,017 of record JAQQSW010006051.1, on the reverse strand, counting down.
GCCAGCAATGAATTTACTGTACCACCTAGTCACCCCTCTGTTCACCATTTCTTGCAAGTCTTTCCATGCCTTTCTAAGATTATTGAATTCATCATTTCTTATAACGTAGTGGTATTCCATCACAACCATATACTACAATTTGTTCAACCATTCCTCAATTCGTGGGAATCCCTTTAATTTCCAGTTCTTTGACACCACTAAGAGAGCTTCTATAAACATTCCATTCACATTCAAAGTTATAATTACTATTTGTGAGTTTCCCTCTATGTTATTTTCACTCATTATTTGCTTTCTCAGTCTCTCTTTTTACTTATCACTGTTACCTTATCTTCTCCTCCCATCCTCCCATTTCCTATCTCACCCCACCCCCAAGAGTCCCCTTACCTTCACAGCTCCTATGCTCCCAATCCTAATTTACACACCCTCCAAGGGTCCTTTTGCCATTCTCTCCCCAACCCTCCCAAATCCCAATCTACATGTGCCTCTAAAAGCTCCTCCTCCACCCAGTGCCAGAGTTTTCTCACTTTTCCACAGGTTCAGAAGATTTCTCCACCCTTCCAGAGATACATACTGTTTCCTCTTCAACTCAGATGTGAGTTCCATTCCAACATTATCAACCTTTCACCCCCACCTGATTCCCCTGTTTTAGTTCTTCCTTTCATGCCCCGTTTTATACTATAATTACTCTCTTTTACCTTTTCCTACCCAATTTTGCTTTTTAGAATCATCCCATCATATACATCTCAGACCCTACCTGTATTTCAAACTACCTTAGTAATGATGAAAGTTTTAAGAATATTGACAACATTTTCACACACACATACATATATATGTGTGGACATATATGTAAACAATTAATTAATGAGTGCCTTATAATCAGTCTTTATTTTATTTATATTTTCTTCTGGATTTTTTATACTGAATTTTCTGATAGGTTTTGGCCTTTTTGTTAAAAATACCTGAAAGTCTTTCAGTTTGCCAAATGTCCATTTTTTTATTCAGGATTAAATTCAGTTTTGTTGGGTAAATTATTCTTGGACAAAAATCCAGCTCTTTTGCTCTTCAAAATATAATGTTCCAAGACTTATGGTCTTTTAGAGTAAATGATACTAGGTCTTGTGAAATTCTGACTGTACTTCAACAGAATTTAATTTTTTTGGTTGTTGTTGTTACTTGTAATATTTTCTCCTTGACCTGGGAATTTTGACACTTGGCTATAACATTCCTATAAGTTTTCTTCCTGGGATCTCTTTCAGGTAATGAACAATAGTTCTTTTCAATTTCTATTTTTTCCTCTTGTTCTAGAACTCCAGGGCAAGTTTCCTTAATAATTTCTCATAATAGGAGTGGCTAAGTGGTGCAGTGAATATAGCACTGACCCTGGAGTCAAGAGGACTTGAGTTCAAATTCAGCCTCAGACACTTACTAGCCATGTGACCTTGAGCAAGTCGTTTAGCCTCAATTTCCCTGCCTTCCCTCCTCCAAAAAGCAAAAAAAAAAAACAGATTCTCATAATATTGCACCAAGATTCTTTTTTTTAATCAAAACTTTCAGGTAGCCCCTTAAGTTCTTGTATTGCTTCCCCTCAATTTGTTCTCCAGATCAGTTGTTACCAGATCATGTCCTATTCATTTTTTTGTGTCCCAGAGTCTAGTACATTAACTTATACAAAGCTGGTACTCAGTAATTAGTTGATGAATGAAGGAAATGAATACAGAATATATTCAGGTGTTTTGCCCATGAATAGAGTATCACTGGTTCCTGTAGTCTGCTCACTAGCGTCCCTGTAGCCTTCAAGTTGCAATGATGCTTTGTCAGTGGAAGACGCCGATATCCTGATTCTACAAAATGCTTTTCTTCATTAACATCTCCATGGTTTCTCTTTTTAGGCCACTGCTCCTTAAGTATATCATTTGTATAGTGTAGTCAAAAAGGTGTAGTCAGAAGACTTATCTTCATTTATAATCTTTGCCATCTACTGGGTCAGGGTTAAATAAAGGTTTTGATGCTTTTTGTTTAATTTTTAAGAATGGCAAAACTCTAGGTAGTTTGTAGACAGTGGGAAAGGAACTGGTAGATGAGAAGAAAGTCATAATAGAAGAGAGAAGAGATAATTAGTTGAGCAGACTTTCAGAAAATAACATAATGGATCTGACCAAAGATGCACACATAGAGGGTTTAGCCTTGGCAAGATCACATTTTCTTCAGATTAGAGCAAAGCTGGGAAGTTGAGGAGAGGAAGGAAAGAGAGAGAGTAAAGAAGGGGGAGAAAAAGAAAAAGAGAAGAGGGGTGGAAGGGAGTGAAGGAGAGGAGAATAAAAGAATTACAATGAAGGGTCAGTTGAGATTAGGTAATATACTTTTACAGAGGATCATCTCTAGTGGCTTTCAATAGCACAAGAATACAAGTATAAAAGGAAAATGGCATGAGTTCATATTTGTCAAGGCATGAAAGGACAGGAGGCAGGGAATTCAAGGGTTGTTGAAATAGTTAACTATAGTTTCAAGAGTGTAAAAGGAGGAAAGTGACATCAGAACAAGGGTACTGTATTAGTCAAATAAAAAAGGCTGGAGTGGAATATTCCATCTTTTGAGATATTATCTTGGGAACTCATTAGAATATGAATAGCATGTAGATGTCCTTCCAACTCTAAATCTAATATGACATGTATTTGATCCATTTCAGGGTGGGGATAGGGATGTGAAGGATCAGTTTATGAAAAAATAACAAGGGAATGAGACAGATCTATAAATGTTAGGAGGTGGCACAAGGAAAATCATGATAGAGGTTTCAGGGAGTCTTACTACTTCATTTTTCCAAGCAGAAAGAGTTCTAAAGGAATTAAATAGTGGCAAGAACACCAATGTGACTCCCATTCTATTACAAACTCATAGACCTCCAAAACCATTTTTTTCAACCTGATAGCATTTTCCAGACAAAAGCCTTCTGATTGGCTCTCAGGGAGTCATTCCCAGTCACTGGAAGACAAAAGCATAATGACTGGCTGTCAATGAGTCAGGTTTACATTTTATGTTATCTTTAGTACCTTCCCCAGTTAGACAGCAGTACAAATTGAATTTGGTTAGAAGAAGAAAAATACTGGTCCCCTTTAAGACCTAACTATCTACCAAGCACATTTGAGACATGACAATTTAATTGCCTCCAGGATAAAGTAAGACAACCAAATGGGTAAAATTTTGTAGGAAGAACAATCATATATTAGCATAATTGGCTTGCTTAGTCATCTTTCAAGACCTGTGGAGTGTGGGGCAGAGTCAAGATGGTAGCATAGAAGCAGCAAAACTCCACAGCCCTCCCCATAATGATCTCAAATACCTATAAAATGTGACTCTAAACAAATTTTGAAGCTCCAGAACTCACAAGATAACAGAGTAACAAAGCTCCCGCTAAAGGCAGCCTGGCAGACAGACAGGAAGGGGTCCATTGCAGTGCACTAAGAGCCCAGACCAGCACCCATGGCTGGAGCCCTAGGGCCACCAGAACAAAGCATGGCTGGAGTGTGAATCACCAGCAGCTATGGTGTTTTCCAGAATTACCAGCCCATAAGAAACAAGAACTAAGTGAAAAGTCAGTGGAACTCAGATAAATTCAGGGAATAGGGTACAACCAACTGTCCCAGAGCTAGAAGTGGCGGAAGCTACAGCCCTGCAGTCACCTCCACATGGCTACTTCAGAAGTTCCTGGCCTGCAGATTGCATCCTAGACAAACTATCATTCAGAAGCTAAGTGCTCTTGACTTGAGCTGTCTGGATCAGAATCATGGTGTTGGGTGGTGGTCCTGAGGTGCTTTTTCAGTGAGCCAAAGCTGGTGGGAGCTACGGAAATGGTAGCTCCAGAAATAGCTCCAGCAGCTGCGAAAACCCCAGTGATCTGGGATAGAGCTCTCCCCTCTGAGGGCAGAATTCTACTGAACCTAAACATCAAATAATTGACTGGCAACATGAGTAGGCAAAGGAAGCAAAGCAAAACCAGCAATGCAACTTTAGATTCCTTTTTTGGGGACAAAAAGGATCAAAACATGGAATGGGAGGAAGGCAGCACAATCAGAACTCCTACACCAAAAGCTTCCAAGGAAAATGTATATTGGTTACAAGCCATAGAGCAGCTTAAGAAGGATTTTGAAAACCAAATAAGAGAAGTGGAGGAAAAATTGGGGCAAAAAACGAGAATGATGCAAGAAAATCACGAAAAGAGAGTCAACAACTTGACTGAAGAAAATAAAACCTTAAAAAATAGATTAACTCAAATGGCAAAAGAAGCCCAGAAAGCTAATGTGGAGAAGAATGCCTTAAAAAGTCGAATTTGCCAGATGGAAAAAGAATCTCAAAAGCTTTCTGAAGAGAATAATTCCTTCAGAATTAGAGTGGTGCAAATGGAAGCAAATGACTTTATGAGAAATCAAGATGTTGTTAAACAGATCCAAACAAATGAAAAGATAGAAGACAATGTGAAATATCTCCTTGAAAAAAACACTGACCTGGAAAGTAGATCCAGCAGAGATCATTTAAAAATTATTGAATTACCTGAAAGCCATCATCAAAAAAAGAAGCTAGAAAGCATCCTTCAAGAAATTCTCAAGGAAAATTGCCCTGATATTTTAGAAACCGAGGGCAAAATAGAACTTGAAAGAATTCACTGATCACCTCTTGAAAAAGAGCCCCAAAAGAAAACTCCTAGGAATATTATAGCCAGATTCCGAAGTTCCCAGATCAAGGAGCAAATATTACAAGCTGCCAAGAAGAAAGCATTTGAATATTGTAGAAACACAGTCAGGATAACCCAGGATCTAACAGCTTCTTCATTAAGGGATCAAAGGGCCTTGAATAAAATTTTCTGGAGATCAAGGGAGCTAAGATTAAAACCAAGAATCACCTACCCAGCAAAACTGAGTATAGTATTCCAGGGGGAAATATGGTCATTTAATGAGGTGGAGGACTTCCAAGCATTCTTTTTTTTTAATTTTAATTTATTTTCTTGGTTACATCATTCATTTCC
>JAQQSW010006050.1:0-14041 GCA_028646575.1 Pseudocheirus occidentalis | reverse complement strand
AATTTCTTAAAGGATCCCTCCTAAATTCAGGAAAACTAGCCTCAGCTATAAATTCCTTGTCCTTGGTCTTTTCCCCTCTAGAGTATTCTCACCTAAGTCATATAATTAGGATAAGTTTGGTTTCAAAGTTCCTCTCACTGACAACAAAATCCCATTTTGCATAGGATTTCAGCCTCTGTCTTGTTTAATATGCACATCTGACTAACTATAATCCATAAAGTTCCATGCTTTATCTGGCTGGATTTTCTTCCTCCCCTACCTACAGTTTTCCCATTGCCAACCAAGTGATGAAGCTTAGTAGAAAAAAAAACAGCAAGATTTCCTTTCCAAAGATTCAGCTCTTTGTCTACCTGGGAGTAGTGGGAAGGAGGATGGCCTCTCTTAATTCTTATTTGAATGCCAAAATTTTCCTTGCAAATTAGTTATACTCAGGAGAGTGCCAGCTATGTTCTTACTCACCCTGTCTTTCTCCCCATTTCTTACGCACAAATGAAGAGGAAAAAAAAATCCAAATTTGGATTCAGGATCTATTTCTCCTCATCCTACCTGAGTTTGAGGTTATACCTACCTACCTGAGTTTCATGATTATAAGAATAACTGACTTCTAAGGGAGTCTATACATACTTAAAATAGAACAAAAGTCCAGTTTTGCAAACTGTGGAAGTTAGAATGGAATTCCCCAGTGAGTACCCTTGGGGTGTCCTCCTGACTGAGCTTACCAGTTTATAAAAATAAAATCTTTGTTCAGATCTTGCCCATACTAATGAAGCAAGATTAAAAGAAGTGTATTAAGCATCTCAAGGCAACCAGGCATTGAGCACTGCCAGGTCTCAAATTCAAACTGTGCTGTTTTTCTTGACAAATATTGTAATAAGGAAGAGACAATCTTGATAGAAACACATTTCTAGATGGGAATAGGTTAGCATCTATCAGCTTCATTGCTTCAGACACCCTCATTACTTCAGCATAGCAAATGAGATTAGAGGTAAGGAGGTGGAATGAAAGCTCATGCTACTACACTAACAAACACTGCAGAAGACAAGAGTATAGGATCAAAGTGCATGTCTCTTTTCCCTACAGATTGCACATACACACAAGATAATCAGTGCTGGAAACAATGGGGTCACTTGGACTGGCTCAACACAAATTTCAGTAATAGAAAGAAAAGATAAAATCATGCAGATGATACAATATTGAGAAATCTGAGAAAATCAAAACAATGAGTGCTGCTGAGCTTTGTTTTCATAAAAAAGAAACTGTGAAGACCTTGGGATGGATCAGTCCACATGAGCTGTGATATGTAAAGGGAATGCAGAGCTGCCTACCTGTGAATTCAGGCAATAGTTGGGTGAATCTAGGCAAGAGCTGTGGGCATCAGAGAGGAGCCATGGGGTTTGGAAGTCAGCCTCAAGTCAAGATGACAGTGAACTTTACTTGGGTACTCAGTAGTACTGATGATATTGTAACTTACTGAAAACTGAGGTAAATGGCCTTTGTGCTTTCCACTACTGGTTAAGGATGATTGGCCTAATGATGATTGCAAGTCAGCCTCAAGTCAAGATGAAAGAAGACTTTAGATGGGTACTTTATATTGATTGAAGAGATTGTGACTCACTGAATGATACATTTTGTTTAAGACTATGTAATCATTTAAGTAATAATGAAGAGGTGCCCAAAGAGGGTTAGGGCTGCCTGAGACCCCAAAATACCAACATACCAGGTCCTGCTGAAAGAATTCCACTCAAGTCTTCTCAGCCAAGGAAAAAGTAAAGTTTATCGAAAGACATGTGGTAGACTCTTACAGAATAAGTCTCTGCTAAGCTATTCTATGGCACTCTCACACAGGAAGTCTCTGCCCAGCCATTCCAGGGAGCTCTCACACTGCATGGAGGGAAGATAGGATTCTACATACAAAAAGGTTGTGGGTGGAATCTAGGGGTGGTCCAGAGGAGGAGATTGGGGAGGGTCATTAGGAAGAGTCAGATGAGGTCAGACTCCAGTAGGGAGGGTCTTCAGGAGTCAAGATGAGATCAGACTCCAGTAATGAGTGGTTAAGGGTGGGAAGTTGCTGGAGGCTACCTGGAGACCATAGACAATGGTGGGCCAGGACAGTTCAAGGGTGAGAACAGGAACATTAAGGGTGGGAAACTACTGGAACAAAGGAGGGCTAAAGACTTTGGCAGAGCCATAACTTAAGGCTCATGACCTCAGGCAAATGTCTTCCCTGGAAAGGTTTACTTTCCCAGAGCCTGTACCTCAAAGATTCAAGGAGCTCAAGGGGGGTCACAGAGCCTACACCTCATCATTAAGTTATTATGTTATATTCTTGTGAATGTTGTGTTTTAGTTTCTTGAATGTTTTGCTTTGGTTTATTTTTAAATAAATTGATAGTTCACTATATTATGAAATTAGATCCTTAAAATTATTCACAGCAGCAGTCCTTAAGAGAGGTGCTCATGATTGGCTTTACATATACCCAGAGCTGAACACATTATACCAGATGAATCCTGACAAAGATACAATGCAGTGGAATTATCGTCTTCCTGTTCTAGGATGCAGTGCCTCTTTTAATCCCCAACAAGATCACATTTTCTTTTATAGTGACTGCAATAGATTGTTGATTCATGTTGAGCTTGCAATGCACTCAAGTCTCAGAATTTTTTTTCACACTTTCCATCAGGTATTTGACTCACAAAATTAATTAGGGTCAGACATTAGGTAAAAACTAGGGAACTTTGGGCCAGTGACTTAGCCCCTTCTCTCAGTGGTAAGGGACAGAAATTTGAGATTTAATGTGAACTGGAACTCCAACAACCAGTGCTTTCCTGCCATAGAAGGAGACTTCTATCTGCTTCTCACTGTGGGTAGTTAATGGTTAACTTTAGTTTTTAGCACTATCTCCTTAGAGAAGTCTTTACTTATAATTTGAGCCTCACAGTAAAGTTGAGATTAGACAAATATTATTTTAAAATTTTCCTATTTTAAAATAGGGAAACTGAGGTCAGAGGTTAAGCAACTTGCCCAAATTCATAGGAATCCAGGACCAGAACCCAGATAGTCTAATGTCAATTCCAAGATTCTACCACTATGCTGCACTGAAAACTGCTCTGATACATAACAAGTATGTAGTTATTGAATGGTCAAATTCAGAGACCTTAGAAATCATCCAGCTGAGATGGGACCAAGATGGTAGAATAAAGGCAAGGGACTCAACTGAGGTTTCTCAGATTTCCCTCCAAACAATTTTAAAATAACACCTCAAAATGAATTGTGGAGTTACAGAACCAACAAAAGTATAACAAGGTAAACAGGAAGGACAAATCATAAGGGATTCAATAAGGTTAAATTGTTTACATTCCTATATAGGAAGATGTTACTTATTAACTCCCCAAAATTTTATCATTACTAGGGCAGTTTGAAGCACTCTTCATAGACAGAAAACATAGGTTTAAGTTGACTAGGATGAGAGGGCATTTTAAAAAATGAAGGGAGGGGTAGAATATGGGGTGCAATGGGAAAAGGAAGAGGTAGAATGGGGAAATTATGGCACATAAAATAGTCACAAAAGAGTTTTTACAATGGAAAGTAATATGGCAGATGGTAGGCAATCCTCAAATTTTATTGTCATCAGAATTGACTGAAAGAAAGAATAACATATGCTCAGTTGGGTATATAAATGTATTTAACCATAAAAGGAAGTAGAAGATGATGAGGAAGAGAAGAGGAGGTATAGGTAGAAGGGTGTAATGGGGGAGGTGGTGATTGGGAGCAAACTATTTTTGAGGATGACAGGGTAAAAGGAGAGAGACATAGAGACAAAGACTGACACAGAGACAGAGACAGGAACAGTCACAGATTGACAGAGAGAGAGAGAGGGAAAGGAAAAATAGGATGAAGGGAAAAATACTTTCTGTAACCATAACCATGAATATGAATGAGATGAACTCACCTATAAAACAGAAGCAAACAGCAGAGAGGATTAAACACCAGAATCCTACAACATATTCTTTACAAGAAACTTACTTGAAACAGAGAGATACAAAGAGTAAATGTGAGGAGCTGGAGCAGAATGTATTATGTTTAAGCTGATGTAAAAAAGCAAGGACAGAAATCATGATCTCAGACAAACCAAAAACAAAAGTACACCTAATTAAAAGAGATAAATAAAGAAACCACATCTTGCTAAACAGTACCATGGACAATGAAGTAATACCAATACTAAACATACATATATCAAATGCTATACTACTCATTTTTAAAGGAAAAGTTAAATGAATTACAGGAGGGAATAGACAATAAAATTACACTAGAGAAAGTATTCAAATTTCCCCTGTCAGAACTAGCTAAGTCTAGCAAAAGCAACAACAAAAACAAAAACACAAAAGAAGTTAAGGAGAGCAATAGAATTTTAGAAAAGTTTGATATTCTAGATCTCTGGAGAAAACTGAACAGAAGAGAAAGGACAGAAAGGAACATATACACACATGTCTACATGCACGCATACATGTATATATATATACATATATGTATGTATACATACACACATAGAGAGATATACTTTTTTTTCTTAATAGTACATGACAACTAGACAAAAGCTGACTATCTATAGGCCATTAAAAACCTCACAACCAAGTGCAGGAAAGTAGAACTATTAAATGTATTCTTTTTCAAACAATAATGCAATAAAAATGACATTCCAGAAAGGGCCATGGAAAGACAGATTGAAAATTAAATGGAAATTAAATAATCCTGAAGAATGATTGGGTCAAAGAACAAATCATAGAAACAATCAATAATTTCATTAATGACAATGACAACAATCTGACAACATACCAAAATATATGCGGTGTGGCCCAAAGTAGTATTTTGGGGGAGGATGTATATCTCAAAATGCTTACATCAATAAAACAGAAAAAGAAGATCAATGAATTGGACATGCAAGTAAAGTTTATTGAAAGTTCAAGTTCACCACGTGGGATGCTAGGCCATTTAAAGGTGCTCTCACAGAGCAAGTCTATTCTAAGCTATCTCATGGCGCTCTCACAGATCAAAGTCTCTGCTACGGTTTTTGGGGGTCAGGCTGTATAGGTTTCACCTATACCCTTCCTCAACAGGCTTCAGGTGTCCCTGGCTCCCAGCTTCCGCTTACTCCAGGAGAAACAGCTGCACAGAAAAAACTTAGGCACAGGACTTGCTTCTAGCTACTTTCTCTAAGGCTGGCATGGCTGGAACTTTCTCTTCTTCAGAATACAACACTTGCTTCTAGCTACGTTCTCTAAGCTTGGTGTGACTGGACTTCCTTCTGCCTCTGGGTAGCCTGTATTTAAGTCCTTTCTCCAGGGCCCCTTAGGGCCCCTCCCCTGGTCATGTCCTCACCACAGGGAGCCAACCGTGCATCACCCCAAAGGTGGAGAGATAATCCTGTTTATCGCAAACAGGTGCAGCCTTCACATTCTGCCCCCAGGTGATCATGTGCACTCCTGTTAGCTGAGGACAGTTCAACCCATTACCAACAAGAGACCCAACAAGTCTCTACTAAGGCATTCTAATTAATATTAATAATTAATATTAATATATTATATTATATTAATTACAAAGGAACAAGGGATGCTTTCCTTCTGGCGGGGTAACTTAGCAAATGTCATCAGATATTTCCCCAACCAGGCCCTTAACTTTGTCTTTGAGGATAAGTATAAGCAGGTGTTTTGGGGATGAGTGGACAAGCACACGCAGTTTTGGAGGTATTTTGCTGGCAATCTTGGGTCTGATGGTGTAGCTGGAGCCATTTCTCTCTTCTTTGTCTACCCCTTGGATTTTGTGAGAACCTGTTTGGCAGCTGATGTTGGAAAATCTGGCACTGAAAGAGAATTCAAAGGCCTGAGAGACTGTCTTCTGAAAATCACCAAGTCTGATGGAATTTGGGACTTGTATCAAGGTTTCAATGTCTCAGTGCAGGGTATCATTATCTATAGAGCAACTTACTTTGGAATCTATGATACAACAAAAGGTATGCTCCCAGACCCAAAGAACACTCATGTTGTGATAAGCTGGATGATTGTACAATCAGTGACTACTGTAGCAGGTATGATCTCCTATCCCTTTGATACAGTAAGACAGTGAATGATGATGCAGTCTGGTCTCAAAGGAGCTGATATGTACCCCGGGACAATTGACTGCTGGAAGAAGATTGCTAAAGATGAGGGTGGCAAAGCTTTCTTCAAGGGTGCCTGGTCCAATGTTCTTAGAGGCATGGGTGGAGCTTTTGTGCTTGTCCTGTATGACGAACTGAAGAAAGTAATCCAAGTACATCCTAACTAAAAAAGGAAGCAGTGAATATAAATCACGTAGAATACTTAACCATACTTAGCATTTTGGACCACTGACCTTCAAGAAATTCCTATTGTCTTTTTATCTAGGCCCAATCATATTTGTAGGGGAGCCAGGAAAAGCTCTTAGAAAAAGGGACTCATTTATTGTGATCCATTTTTCACACAGTGGAACTGATGATGATTCAGTATACTGATTCTATTGGTTTTGGGGAAAATAACAGTTACCGTGGGTGCAAGGAGTCAGATCAACTTAGACCATATAGTTTAAATGCTCTTTTGTGGGACCATACATTTGTGTTTAAGTATTTACTTAAAAAAAAAATCATGTCACTGCAGGGGGGCCGGAGCTGCTGGGAACAAGCTGCCTGGACACTGAGCAGTTGTCGTGAGTGAGGAGAGGAGGATCTTTGCCTGAGGTAGCCTGTCCTGTTTTGAAGGCTTGAGAACGAGGGTGTTTACTACTTTAACTACATGTGCCAACTTCATAACTACTGTGTTGGCTTTGACTTTTTGGCTTTGGAACTCAGTTTTCTGATTTTTGAATAAATGTTCTAGCTATATTTCCCATGTAGACAGCCTGTTATATTTTGTGATAAATAACCATATCAGCATGCTTATAGTTGCTGTAGGCATTGTGAATACTGTATTGCTGATACAATTACGGAGAAGGTAAGAAGAGTTTATGACCAATCAAGAGATAGAGAGAATCACAGGAGGTATAATGGATACTTTTGATTATATTAAATTATATTTTCATATAAACAAAAGCAATTAGGTCAAATTAGAATGAAAGTAGAAAACTGGGGGAAAATTCACAGGAATTTTGTCTGAGAAAGGCCTCATTTCTCAAATATAGAGAATTAAGTCAAATTTATAAGAATATGAGTCCATTCCCCAATTGATAAATGGTCAAAGGATATGAACAGGAAGAGTTCAGATGAAGAAATCAAAGCTATCTATAGTCATGTGAAAAAATTCATTAAATCACTATTGATTATAGAAATACATATTAAAACAATTCTGAGGTACCCTATCTCACCTGCCAGATTAGGTAATATGACAGAAAAGGAAAATGATAAATGTTTAAGGAGATGTCAGAAAACTGGGACACTAATGCACTATTCTTACCATTTCTGGATCCTATCATTTCTGGAGAGCAATTTGAAACTCTGCTCAGAGGTTATCAAATTGTGCATACCCTTTTGATCCAGCAGTACTACTACTAGGTCTATATTCCAAAGATATCTTTTAAAGAGCTATATGTATAAAAATATTTATAGCAGTTCTTTTTGTGATGGCAAAAAATTAAAAATTGAGGGGATGCCCATCAACAGGAGAATACCTGAGTAAGCTGTAGTATCTGATTGTGATGGTGCTGTATTGTTCCATAAAAAATGATGAACAGTCTATACTCAGAAAAAACTGGGAAGTTTTATATGGACTGCTGCAAAGTGAAGTGAGCAGAATCAGAAGAATATTGTACGTAGCAACAGTAATATTGTACAATGATGAACTATGAATGAATGAACTATTCTAAATATTATGAAGATCCAAGACATTCTAAAGGACATAAGAAAATGCCATCCACCTCCAGAGAAAGAACTGATGGAGTGTGAATGCAGAGCAAAGCATATTTTTTGAAACTTTCTTTGTTTTTCTTTGTTTCCTTTTTATTTTTTTGGTCAGTTTTCTTTCACAACATGACTAATAAGGAAATATGTTTTATGTCACTAAACATGTACAACCTGCATCAGGTTTCTTTCTGAATGAGGGGACTGGATACAGAGTAAGAGAAAATTTGGAACTAAAAAAAACCCCACCCATATATATAATGTGTGTGTGTGTGTGTGCATGTATGTCTAAATTCATTCAAGACTGATAGCTAGGACTGATGGGTTTAAATCCAGGCTATTAGTCTTGCACTAAAAATGCTTCTATGACTAATAGCTGCCAAATAGGAATAATAACACATATATTGCTTACCTGAAGGCATTGTTTTGAGTAAAGCACTTTGTAAATCATAGTATGTTATATAAATGGGTACTATTATTGTTAATAATTATATTCTTGGAGAGAGACACAAAGCTACATGTTTTATATCTGAAGCCTGCACCCTCTAACTTTCCCCTGCCTCCATATCACCCATGGAACAACCACCACAAGTTTGATCTATTTCTTCAATCTAACTGTTGCATATTTTGCCCCTGGATAAAGTGCAATGTCACTAGCTTTTCAAACAACCTTCACTGACATAGCCTTCACGGACATTAACTGAATCTTTTTTTCATTTTCTTCCCCTTCAGGCATGAAAGATGACATAGCACCCAGTCCAAGCAAGTGAATGGAGAGAGGCAAATCTATATGATGGCTTTCTTACAAATGTACTGACTTTGGTATGCTGTCATCAGCTTAAGTAAAGACATCTCTAAAATGGTCAGTGCTGCCCATTATCTACTCTCAGGGGAATAGGATTACTCAGAAAATCAGGAAACATCCATACCTCTCCACAGTTGTGAGAGGAATGACAATTACCCTGGATTTCCACACCCTTGGCATTCAGAATAGCACAGCTTCTCTAAGAATATGTGTCAGTTGCTAAACTTCCAGCTTTGCTTTCACATGACTGACTCTAGTCAAGTATATCTGCTACTGGACTGGGCCACAGCAAGCACTCTTCAGATCTCACTCATAGGCAACCATGAATTAAGAATCCCTTTCCTTGCTAAGCCTGGCATATTTTTTCAAAAATTTGTAACACACAAACCTGAATCTGGCAGTTCATTGAGGGGAGAGTAAAATGCAGCCTGCATTTTACTTATTAGGCACCCTAAGTTCTCTTCTACCTCCATTCCTATGTAAGTGACTAATAATTCATGTGAGGGGAAAAATAAGCTATACAAATGTAACAGTAAGGACTGATGTAGATGTTATTTTGTATGGCAAGCCAGATATGATCCCTGGACTTGATTGCATTTTTGTTTGCATGAAGTTGGCTAACTTTATGTAATTAACTGGAGCTGAGAACTGCTATCTGATTAGAAGCAGAAATATTTCCATCAACAAAGCACTGAAATGGTGGGGAAAGGCATTGTAGCACCAATGAAATATTCATAGCACCTGTGGTGGCTATGAATATGCCAGTGTAAAAATTGCAAAATGTAACTGCCTATCCACATGGAAGACAGAACCAAAACATTTATTCAAACACCAGAAAATCAAATCCCAACACCAGAAAACCAAATCCACCATAGCAACAAAGAAACCTATACATAATGCCAATGCATGAGGCACCATCATCCCCAAGCCTTTCCCCTGCTAGGCCCTTCCCACAATTGAACATTCACAGCAATCTGTCTGTTTCCTCTCTCTCCCTCAGATCTAACTGCTCTAACCAAATTCCTCTGAGCTCTGCCACACCCTTCCTGTTCCACCTGTTCAACAAGCTCCTCCCACCACAGACTCATGTGACTCAGGCTTCCATGTGACTCAAGCAGGTCACATGGACCTATTAATGGATGAGCAAGATCTTCCCATTAAGCAAAAATACATTAACAATACAGGCATCAACTCTACTGTACTTTCCATTGGATTCCTCTCCTTGAGTAACATTTAAAAACTAAATACAGCTTTCTGAGGGAAAGGATATTAGTCATCTTTTCACAAAATTACTGAAGGAATGGAGTTCTATGGAATAGGGAAAGGGGTAAAAAGTTTTTGCTGTAGTAGCTATTACTAGCTAATAATGATAATTATGAAGAATATTCTAATAGATTTCACCCCACCAAATTCCTGAAGTATCCATTATATGTGTAATGAAAAGTATTAAAAAGATAGAGACCTAGCAGAAGAAGGCAAAATCACATGGGAACAAGATCAGGGACATATTATCTTCATTATTCTGATTGCTACTGGAGTTTGTTGTTGTTGTTGTTGTTGTTGTTGTTGTTGTTTACCAAAGTTGCTTTCAGTGAGTTCTGTGGAAGATGATCCTGTGGAAGATAAGCCTATATCATACCAACTAACTGTGGATGTCCCCAAGACTATCCTTTTCTTCTTCCTCTTTATTATTTCTATTTGTGATGTTATCAGCTCTAATGGCTTCAATTACCAGCTTTATATAGTGATTCTCATATCCATTTTTCAGCCTTAACATCTTCCTGAACTGAGGGTCAGTTCTGTGAGATGTACTTCTGGACTTGAATCTACAGCTGCCTATTAGACATTTTAACTGAGTCTTCTAGAAACATTTTAAATTCAAAATTTCCAAAACTGAGCTCATTTTCTTCCTCCTCCCATCCACCCCTCATTCAAAAAAAGTCTTCCCTTCTTAACTTCTCTATTATTCTCAAGGCACCACCAACCTCCCAGTCAATCATACTTGCTACTTGTCTGACTCTGTAATCCAAAAGAAAGGCTGCTGAGTATAGGACCCATTGTTGGCGTTGTCTTAGATGCATAACAAAGTTAGACACATTCTAATGACAAAACAGGGAAACCCTGAAGCCCTCTACTCTGCAGTATTGAGATGGGGCCTCCAAACTTAGGGTTATATAATCAGAAGACTTGAACAAAAAGAAATAGAAGAGATCAGGGAAGAGATCACAAGGCTAGCACCAGGTCATACTGTAGAAGTGATAGGGAATTTCAAATGCCTAGACATTATTTGAAGTTCATTCTTTGTCAGAAGACCTTCCAATAATTCCACAGTTTGACCCCAAAATAATTTCATCCTTAAGAACAAATGAAGCCAATAAAGGCAACCTAGTTTCTGACTAATAAGAAAGAAATGATTTCTACGGTAGGAAGAATGAGAACCTTGAAGTGACTACTCCATCTTATAACTTGGCATAGAAAAAGAGAAGAGATCTAGTCATGGTCATGTTTTAAATGGTTCCAATACAACCTAGGTAAGATTTTAAGACTCAAGATAATAAAAGAAGTGAGAAATTATGAAGAGTGAAATTCTGATTATATAAAGGGAAACAACTTTAGTAAAGAGAAAAATGAATTGATTAAAGATATGGCTGTGGATGAACAGGGAAATGTCAACCAACTCAGATTTTAAAGAGGTAAGTACAGAAAATGTAAGCAAGAACAGTTAGAGGATGAATACAAATGTGTAGCAGAGTCCTGTAAGAATATTGCTTGGAATGAACCATGAGTGTCCAGGAAATCTAATTACAACAAAAAGGTCCAATTTGGAATAAGAAAAGCAGTTGAGATAACCAGATGTTCATAGAAAACACAGTCTAAGAAATAAGGCAGTAATAAAAGTCAGTGCCCTCAGTTAATTTTATACAAAAGCACAAAGTATGGATTATGAACCAAATGAATTAGGCATCTTAACACAAAGCAGTCTTTTTTGAATTAAGATGCCACTGAGATTTGGTAGAATGAGATATATAAGTGGTATTTGAAGTATGGAGCATTTAAGTTGCACCAGTGAATAGAATGGTGGACCTGGACTCAGTAAGACAAGTTCAAATCTAGCTTCAGACACTTACTAGCTGTATGACCATAGGCAAATAGATTAACCTTTGTTTGCCTCAATGACTTTAACTATAAAATAAGGATACTAAAAACACTAAACTTTTAGGGCTGTTGCAAGGAAAAACTGAGATCATATTTGTAAAGAAATGTGCAAACCTTAAATCACTATACAATGTGAGATATGATGATGATGATGATGATGATGACAGATAAATAGATACACATAATACACACATTGACTATAGTTTGATGAAATGTACAGGGGAATTATCAAAGAAGTTTCTATTAAGAATATATACTCATGTGAGGAAATTCAGGAGTTACAATGGGAAAAGAATTTGGGCAAAGATTAAACATCAGTAAAGACAGAAATAAAATAGATATTGCTTTTGGAGTGCATTATAGACCACCTAGACAGAAAGAGGAAAAAGATGAAGAATTTGGGAAAGAGTTTAGAAGCCTAGGACAAAAGCATGTTATAATAGTGATCGAGTACTTCAATTATCCAAGCATCTGCTGGAACTCTCTCTGACAAAGGCAAAATAGCTAATAATTTTTTTTACTTTAGTTAATTATAATTTCATTCTTCAAAAGATACAGGAACCACCAAAGGAGAATTCTACTCTGAAATTTAGAATTTATTCACACACACACACACACACAAATGAAGAATTGGTTGCTGAGGTAGAAATTATGGGAATTGACCATTCTCTTTCAGTATTGTGCTGAAAAAAGAGCAAAGTTGTAAGTAGTCTGATATTCTTCCCAGACATTAGTAGAACACAGTTCAGTGGGTTCACAGAACAAGTATAGAAAAGTCAAAGGACTAATACTGAGCAACAGTCAGCATGAAAGACTGAAGACACAAATGTATAACCCATGGGCTCAATTACCATCCCTTTGAAGATTCTTCTCAGGTCAATATATCCAGCATTTATTTCCTCAGCACCAGGCTTTCATTACCAACTGCTTATTGTGTATTGCCAACTGGATCTGTCATAGTCATCTCAAATTCATCAAGTACACCACCATCCTTCCAGTCAGCCATAGTTCACAAACTTGACTTTATTCTTGCCTCCTCATTCTTCATCTTCCCTTATGTCCAATGATTTGCCATATCTTGTCAGTTCTATTGCCATAATATCTCTCATAAATTTCTTCTCTCCATTCATGCAGCCATCATCTCTTCACCATTTCTCACATGGACTATTGCAATATCTCCTATTTGGTCTCACTGCCTCTTTCTACTCTAATCTAGCCTCCATACAAATGCTGAAGTGAATTTCCTAAAGTACAGATATGATCATGTAACCTTTGCTCAATTCAGAGACTCAATGATGCCTCGAGGATCAAATGTAAATCCCAATGTTTGACATTTTAAATTTCTTCACAACCTCATTCTTTATATCTTCGCAATCCTCTTACACATTCTATTTACCTTGTACTCTGTGATCTACTCATATTGGCCTCCTTTCTGTTATTGATATGACACTCCAGCTCCCATCTCTGCACTTCTGTCCTTGCTTCCCCTGTGTATTCTCTCTTCACCTCCATTTCTTAGAATCCCTGTCTTTCTTCAAGACAATACAAGTATCAGCTTAAGCAGGAAGCTTTTCCTGTTTCCACCCCAACTGCTGGAGCATCCACTTCCAAAGCTACCTTGTAGTCATTTGGAATATATTATGTATATACTTACATATATACCTGTTATCTCCTCCATTAGAATGTAAGCTCCTGGGGGGCAGAGCTGAGATGGCTGCATAGAAGCAGCAAAGTTTCACAGCTCCCATACAGCCACCCTAAATACCCATAAAATATGACTCTCAACAAAATTTTAGGGCTCCAAAACTCACAAAAATAGAGAAAACACAACTCTTGCTAAAGGCAGCTCAGCAGGAGGGGCTCATTGTGGCAGGCTTGTGGCAGGCTGGGAGCCGAGGCCAGGCCAGCCCGAAATCTAAACCATGGCTAGGCCCCAGGGTAGTCGGGAGGAGCCGAGCCCCAGTGTGAGTCTACTAGAGAGCAGATCTGCAGCACCTGGAACAATCTCTACATTTATCAAGCCAGGAAAAATAAGGCTTAGAGAAAGGTCAGTGGAATTCAAGCTTTCAAGCTAAATTTGGGAGAGGAAAAGCAGTTCAGCCAAACTGCCCCGAGGGCAAGGAAAAAGCCTTGTTTGAAAAAATAGAAAGCAATGTGAAATATCTCCTAGAAAAAAAAAA